>WBMY01007212.1:1821002-1881372 GCA_013397315.1 Donacobius atricapilla | reverse complement strand
TTTTCTGAAATGGATGTTGAAGTAGAAATTGATGCAGTGATCCTATTGAGATGTCTTGGAGCCTCGTCACCAGTGAAGAATAAGAAGTCCTTTATTGTGAAGCTGTGCATCTTTAAAAGGTGAAACCCCGTGTTTTAAGTCCACAGCTCTTATGCAGCCATATGAAAGGCTGCATTTGGGAAGCTCACAAATGCAGTGTCGGGCGGGCTGTGTTTGTGGGAGCTGGAAGCCACAACCAGACTGTGTCTCTTGTGGAAAGTTACCAGAAAAATCAGGAGGGACTTGTCTCTCTCGAAAGACTGAATGAAAGACTGTTTTATTAAGTGCTACTGACTTAAGAGTTCTGATGTTTTGTCTCTTTGCCTTGTTTTTGTGGAAAAGTAGATTGTTGCTAGGGAGGAGGAGGGTTGTTTTTGAGAGAGTTTCGTGGTTGGTTTTTGTTTGTTTACCCTTTAGTGTATGTTAATAAATCTAACTGTTTCTATTTTTAAATTGAACCTGTTTTGCTTTTCTTTTAATCCTATTCCACTAAAATGAAAATTCGACGAATGTGATAACCACTACACCCAGCTAGACCATTTTTTACATTATAAGGGAGAACACCAGCAATTTTAGCAGCAGTGTAGTCAGTAAGCACAGGATCATTTGCATCTCTGGGAAGGAAGGAGACCTTAAGACAAGTGATGGAGCTGATCCCATGACCATAGCCTAGATGTCACCATTTTCCTTGCTAAGAAAACTCTACTGCCACCAAATCAGTAGTATACTGGCAGTGCCACATCAGATCTAATCAATACCATCTAATCAACTGCTCCAGAGAAGGTTTTAGGTCTGTACCTGTAAGCTAAGTAATTAGGATAATGTGACAAAAATCAGCCCCTACAAACCAAGACATCGAACACAAATACTACTTTTAAAAGGGTTACCTTTAGAAACTACAAAAAGTACAGCTATGAAACACTACAAACTACTCCTGCAAGAGGCTTGTAATCAGCACTGTAGACAGGGAGATTCCTTTTGTGGAAATGAAAATTGCTTATGAAAATGTGAATATCCCCAAAATAATTTCTCTTTAACTATTGCCCTTGCAGAGAGTCCTCTATTAAATTTTGTCCATTTGTGGGGATTTTTGATTTCTCACTAGTCCAGTCATTTTGGGTGTGTACTTTATCATTATCTAAATACCTGAAATCTCACCAGTCTACAGGTTTCTTAGCATTATAGGTCCCTGGAAAATTGCAGTTCCAAGGCACTAGATCAGCATGTGGGTGTTTGCCCCTTGTATTAACTGAATCAAGTGGATAAAATTACCATTATTTTGGTACTTCTTGGGTTGTAACACTGCAGAAAACATCTTGTTGTTAGTGAAACTTCATCTGTGCATTCAAGGCTGCTCTCATTTTTAAAGAGCTAATATGATAGATTGATACTTCAGAAGAACAAAAATAAATGTTTAAGACCATCACTTTAAATTGCTTTAATTTGAATACTGATCCAATTTATTTAACTTTATTTTTCTTGTATTGGAGATATGATGGTGAGAATGAAATATGTAGCTAGCTGAGCTTGTTTAAAAATTAAACACTTTGGGAGAAAAAGTTAAAAATTAAACAGTTAGAAAAAAATCAATTAAAATCATGCTGTGCATTTACAGGGATTTCTTTTTTTCAAGAGTGAATTATAAAGCTCTACAATGAGCTAAGAATAATGTTCTAAGTCATAATTAATTGGTACATATTTGCTCCTATTTAAAGTATGTTCTAACAATTGAAGACACACTTATAAAATTGGACCATAATTATTTATCTTCTGGGGAAATTGTGTTCTAATTTTTTAAAATTTAAATGCACACAGTTTAGACAGTTCCTTGATTAAGTAACAGGTTTCAATACCATTTAGCGTACTACTTGACAAAGAATATTAATCAGGAACATTATTCTTATTTTTGCAACAATTTAACATTTAACTTCCACCTATTTTTCCTGATTACTGTATTTATAATCTTTTCTGATAGGCTACAAGGCTCAGATAAGAAACAAGAATGAAATATTAGTACTTTGTTGGCAGATCTGTAACACAGATTCTATAATAAAGAAGAGCACTATACAGCTTATTTTTTAAAATTTCAATCACAAATTTTATACTCCCATTCTCTATTACAACCTCCAGGAATCATGCTGCTTTTTGTGCAGAAAGAGGAAGGGATGATCCTCTGCCATAGCACATACCCAGTCTAAAGAGAGAGGGCAGAAGTTCCCCTTGAAAACTGAGGCGCAGAGCTGTGATGGGCTCAACATTCAGGTATCTGTCCCACCTTGAATTCAGGGGACATTAACTGAGGACGTGACTACACACGGTGTCTGGGGCAAAGCTGTGCCCAGCCCCTGCCCTGTACTCCCAAGTGTCAGGGATCACATGGGTCTGACAGAGGCTGGCAGAGAATACATCAGCCCTCAAGTGATGGTTACTGCTATTGCTCCTTCCCATTCCTGTTGCAGAACCCCCACAAGTGAATATACAACCAGCACAGTCAAGCTCTTCAACACTGATTTTAATGACTGACTGATGATTTAAGTACCTCTTTGTGGCACTGATCCCTGATTAGATATGCCTTTGTCCATTCTGGACAGTTTTTTCAACAAAAATATGGTAATTTCTGATCAATTGTTTTGCAAAGCTGTGGAGAGATCATCCCTAAATGAGAAAATTGGAGGCTAATCTATTTAAATTCTAAAGATTTCAAATTAATTACTGCTAATCCATAATCACTACATATAGGGTCATTTTACTGCAGTGACACAAAGAAGTCAGAACGTAAAATCAGCTCCCCCATAATGCCCAGTTTTATTTTTTACAAGATGAAGTTCTCTCTCTGTTGTGACCCAGATAGTCTTTCAGAGTGCTAAGTCCATGATTAACTCATGCACTCAACAATGTTTTCTTCCTCCTTAAGTTTTATTGACTTGAGTGCAAGATTCTACTCAAATGTTGTAACAACCTATTAATTAGGAAATCACTTCAGCAACATTGGCTCACATTAGCTGGCAAAGCTCCAGAAACATTTCAAAATGCATGAATAGCTATGCTTGATTTTTTTCAGTAATTAAAGCTTCTAGGGGTTGTGAACACAGAAGAAGGGATTCACTTTACTTTTTTACATTTATCAGACATTCATGCATGAAAAAAATTAAAATAACTCTCATTTTTTCACATTTTCTGCTAACAATTTCCAAAAATAGCTGCTAGGCATCAATCCCTTGAAAGAACCCAGCACCTCTTCCAAGAAACTAACAGAAGTAATTAACCTGTTGGCCATGTTCTCACAAATACTTATGTGGGCGTTAAACTTAAGTACATTTCTAAGTTGTTGCAAGACAGTAGCACTACTGTGTCCACGTGAAACACAGAAAAAAAATTATCTACCACAAGTAATTAGAAACAAAAATAAAGCAGGAAGAAAATGAAAAAAAAAAAGCTTGTTTGGAAAAACTTTTGATTTTCTATTACCAAAGCCAGACTTCATTAAAATTACTTCAATTAATGAATGGTAATTTGTTACTTACAAGTCCCTCAGATCTATGGGGAGTTTTGTTTACAGATATGCAACACACTCATATGAATTCCTGCAATTGTTTTTCTGGTGGCATTTCCACTGAGTTGTTAAAGGTGCAGCCAAGTAAGCACACTGCCAACTCAGGCAGGTGGATGGACATGAATCCATCATTCCTTTGTAGAGGAAACACAAAATCTGCATGAACAAGTGTGGAGGTTCATGACTCACAGATTTGGCTTGTTGGTTATCACTGTCCTTCAAATTATGTGATGGAAGACATTTACTTCATTATTTGCACCTTTCTTAAGATGATAAAAGAATTAACCAATGCATCAGAGCAGCATGACAGAGGTGAAATGGCAAACAGAAGTCACTGAAAAAGCCCATATCCACATTACTACACTTTAAAAGATTAGATGAGTTGTTTAGTATTAGTGTGAAGAGATGCAAGATCCTGATTTCATTACTAAGTAACCAAAGTGGTTCATATGTAATGCAAACAACACACAGATGTGTTCTGACTTGAAACCCACAGAACAGCAAAGTTCATCTCTTATTCTCCTTTCAGCGATCTCTGGCCTTTACCAGGGCATCTTGCCCCCCACAAGAGCTTATTTGTAGCTTGTTAACCAGTCAGATAACTGAAACAGGAATAGCTGTCTTGTAGTGAGTTCTTTTGGCACCACAGGGTTAACACTGCTCTGGCATCTCCCAACTGCCAATAAGCATCTTAATGTTGATGTGAGATCTGGAAGACAAGCTGGATTTCTCACTGACAGACACCTCACTTTACCATCTATAAAACTACACTGAACTCTCACAAAGCAGAAATCGTCTACACATTCCATGGAAATGTGTGGAGTTTTTCCCATGAGTAGGGATGCTTGCTTCCTGGTTACTCCCACAGAGATTGACTGAAGGAATCTGTGTACATCGTCATCATCTCAGTGACAAATTACATTTGACTCCCAATCAATACTATTTCTTTTGCTAGCTTTATATAGGTAGCTTGATGTTGTGCACTGGCTTATGTCATGCTGTAATCTACTAGTACTTCCTTTCAGTTTTATACTGTGTAGTAAGTAACTCTGATTAAGATCTTTTGTCTGTTATCACCTTTCTGTTTAATAAATAATTCGTTTTATTAAAATAGACCTGATTTGCCATCCTTAGTACTTGCAGGCCAGTATGATTTCTCAAATTGAAACTGTTGCCAAAATCTGAGGCTAAGACAGGGCTTGTCTGAAGCTCCCACTGGTCTTGTGACATGGCCCCGCCTCAGCACTCCAAGATTTCTCAGAACAATCCAGGTGATCAGACCAGAATAGATTTAAAATACCTGTATTTGCATTCAGAATCGTCTATGGGTCTCTACTCCTCATTCATAAAGACGGACAAATGCAAACTTCATTAACCCATGGATTACAGAATGGATGCTGGCTTAGCCTAATTCAGAGCTGCAGCCTGCACTCCACATTGCAGACATCATCAAAACTGATCAGAGTGCTTGTGAAAGAAGATTAATAGTAGAAATAGTGAGAACTGCACTAAAGCTAAAATCACCGCAAAGTATATGACATCAGCATCAGTGAAACACACTCACCCTAGGTTTTCTAGGGGTATTAAGGTAATTAATTAAGGTACTTTGTTTCCATGTTAACAACGGCAATAAATAGCAATTGTTACATTTCTAAAGAAGTTAAAATCAGAGCAAAGGAAAGTGGACCTTCCAACAGGTCCAGTAACATCTCACAGAACATCCGCACATAACTGTGTCTGATGCAATACTATCATCTCCCACTGTTGAGTGCTGCATGGCAGCAGAACAGCATCACCACAGCTCTACCAACAGGATCAGCGTACAAGTACTCCTTTTTCTGCTGAAGGCAAAATCAGCTGTCTCAAACCAAAGCTGCTCTCTACATATCCATGTTTACATCATCCTGTTTAACTTTGCCCCAAGCAAGCATATCTCCACAATCAACTTTGCCAGCAGAAATGTATACGTGGCAACGTGTAGCCAATGTATGGTAAGAATAGCTGGAAGATAACTGTGCCTGCACCCACAGAGATGTCTGCAATCACACGCTCATGCCTATGGGTAAGTTATGCCTCAAGTCATCACGGCGTGTATTTGAATATTACCCCCTGTTATTGCCTGTCAGGAGTTTACATGTTGCAGCTCCCCATGCATTCTTTCCTGAACTTCAGAAATACACGTTTACTCAACCTATCCAAGGCAAGAAGTCTGAAAATGCTAATCCTCTTAGAAACATGTTTTTCTTTCAGAATAGATGCAGTGAAGGTTAAAGGGGTTAACAGTGCTGATTATTAAGCTCAGACAGGCATTGAATGATAATTTTGTTAATTTTTTAGGCTGAACCGCAATGCTGTTTTATCTAAGGAGTCTGAATAATGTATTTCTTCATACATGAAAGCTTCACAGGGATGAGCTCAGTTAGATGAATGTAGAAGCAAACATCTTTATTTTCAGCCAACAGTAGCTTCTCTTGTACAACATTCTGCTGTTGACTGAATCCCAGTAACTACATTCTCAAACTACAAGGGAAATTTCAACATGGTTCCATGTGTTCTACTCTGTATTCCTCTGAACATCAACATGAAAATTTCAAGTGTTTCCATTTTTCCAGTACAAGAGCAGCATATATGCCAATTTAAGAGATTGAAAATGATTGTTTTAATATCATTATCAAGTCAGAAGTAAACACAAGAAGTTTGCCTGCCTTCAAGAAATCAGCCATTAAAAAAGAGTAAAATTATTTAAATTCACTGATTAAACACTGCAAGATCTACTTTGAGGTCTAACCTCAGATCTTCAGTAGAAAGAAATCATGCCCTTTTTAACAACTGCAAGGATTAAAATATATCAATTCCTAAACCAGCAAAACAAGATGTCTCCTTACAGTCTCTTCTGCTTCTGATGCTATGTGTTTGGTTTACTCCTTGTACAAACAAATTTCTTTCTCAGTTATGCTTCTTTTTTTTCCATTGCATTTTGCCCTGAAAAAGTGGTCATAGGCAATACCACCTAAAGCTCCTTGAACAGTACATATTTCTGGTATTTTCAGGTACCGAAGCACCTTTTCCCTCAGATGAACTCTCTCTGTATCATTTCTCTCTCTAATAAAATAAAATAAATTCCAGTGGCTGAGCTGAAGCTAGAGGAGGAAAGTGTGTTGCAGCACCTTAATGTTGTCCAAAACACCTCACAGACAGGTCATCAGGCTTGCTTTCTGCATTGGCAGATACAGGGCTGAGGTACTAAACTGAAGCACAGCAAACTGCTGGAATCTCAGCACTACTGTTTGAAATGGTGTTGAAAAGCAGCTTCTCTGCCAGCTGTGTTGGAAAAAAAAAGGAGCAGTCCTTTTCCTGCTTTAGTGACAATATTGAAAGGCATCTTTTGCAAGGACCTCATACTCTACAATTGCCATTTATGTATATATCTTTAGATATAGGTATCTTTCCTACTACCTGTAGTGCAGGACCCTAAGACCCACTCATGCTTCAGAATCTCACGTTAAGAGGCTCTTCACAGCACAGTGGCTGCTGCCAGCTGCATTTTTAGAGGCTCCCAAATCCCCCTGTAGGAAGTGAAACTCTGAGCATCTGATTCTGCCCTGTGAGCCAGGCATCCAAAAACAAAGCAACACCTAAGTCACTAGAAATTCAAGTCTTCACAGCCTCTCAGCTGACTTCCATTTCATGCACACAGGCTAGCGTTGAAGATCACAAATAAGTTGGATTTTTTAACTAATTCCAGAAGAAAATCTGCAGCACTATAGTTGGAAATCTAATGGCTTTTTCAAAGCAGTACTGGTGTATTGGTTTAGCATAAATGGTAGAAAAAAACCAATTGTTGATCTGTTTTGGAACTGACAGCTAAGCTGGCCAATCAGGTAAAAAAGTGTACACCCCTTGGGACACCGCTTAAATACAGGAATCTTGGGAGATACGCCCTTTTTCCACGGACCCCCGCCATGAGGTAACATCACGGCCGGGCCGAGGGGTCCGGGCCCAGGGCCTGGCTGGCCCCGGGAATCCCCGGGAGCTGCGGCCAGGCCAGGGCGGCCAGATCAGGGCCAGCCCTCTGGACAGCCAGGCGATCTAAGGCATCTGAGCTCGGCAGATGCCGCAGAGAGGGAGAGATGGCCCCGGCCCCCTCCTCCAACCCCCGGGTCCCCGGAGAGCAGTACTGAGCCCAGGCTNGAAGTCCTTTATTGTGAAGCTGTGCATCTTTAAAAGGTGAAACCCCGTGTTTTAAGTCCACAGCTCTTATGTAGCCATATGAAAGGCTGCATTTGGGAAGCTCACAAATGCAGTGTCGGGCGGGCTGTGTTTGTGGGAGCTGGAAGCCACAACCAGACTGTGTCTCTTGTGGAAAGTTACCAGAAAAATCAGGAGGGACTTGTCTCTCTCAAAAGACTGAATGAAAGACTGTTTTATTAAGTGCTACTGACTTAAGAGTTCTGATGTTTTGTCTCTTTGCCTTGTTTTTGTGGAAAAGTAGATTGTTGCTAGGGAGGAGGGGGGTTGTTTTTGAGAGAGTTTCGTGGTTGGTTTTTGTTTGTTTACCTTTAGTGTATGTTAATAAATCTAACTGTTTCTATTTTTAAATTGAACCTGTTTTGCTTTTCTTTTAATCCTATTCCACTAAAATGAAAATTCGGCGAATGTGATAACCACTACATTTCTTGGTGTTTCCGCCCGGTTATTGAACTTTAACCCATGACAACTGGAAATACAAAGAGGACCTCTGGCCTTGTGCTAAGAATGGCCATTATTTTACTTGGTGAATAGTGGCAAATTATTTGCACAGTAAAGGGTATATAATTACAAAATAAAAACAGTATCTGGTATCACAATTATTTCACTTTCTTATTGTGAAGAGTAGATGGTAATTAATTTCTGACCTACCAGATTGAATGTAATTACTAAAACCACAGCAATTTTAAGTACATGCCAGTAAAACAGTTAGATGTTATTGTACTACCAGACACTTTATTCAAAATTAAATTCTACAAGTAAAACAGAACATCTAAAAAGTCATAGATTAAAAATGTGGCTAAGAAAGTTATGAATGTTAGCATTTCTTTAATATTATTAATAGCACATTCTCTGTTGTAGTTATTTCAACTTTAACAGCAGTAACTGCCAGAGGATCAAAAACCTCCCTTATATGATTTACTGACTGTGCACTTATGTGGTATTTAATATCACATTTTACTTTAATACTGGCTTAATTTTCAGTTGATTAAAATCTTGAGACACAAACCTTATTCCATTGTCTCTACTGCTTTGAAAAGTTTGTGTCATCTTCCAGAACAAAGTTTGTGGGTGGAGATGGGTGAAAATATCACAAATTAGCCTTTATTTTTACTGTCACAATGAAACTTAAATTATATCTACATATAAAATATCTCTGAGCTCTCTGGAACTGTTTTTGTGTTCTGGCTATGCAAACCCACCAAACCAGGCTTTCTGCAATGATCAGTCAATTACATGGTTCTGTTTCAGAGGAGGGAATGGCAAACCAAGAACATTTACAGCTATTGCTGATAAGGAATGCAATAGGCAAGGATACATAGAGTTTCTGTATCTGTTGCCAACTGTTCTCACCAGTTGTCAGAGAAGTCTGGAGAAAGAGGAGCAGCATGAGTTTCCCCTTCTTTGTGGTGAAACAAGCTCTGAGGGAACCTTACAGTTTCTGAGGAGGTTGTTTGCAGCAAACTCACAAACAGCTGTTAGGGGCATCAAACTGAGCAAAGCACTTGATTGATGAGAAAGAATAAAAAATGGCACCTCTTAGACATGCTCTCTGCATGTATCTTGTACTTATCTGCTTGTCCTTTGCACTTGAACACGTTATTGTCTCTGAAGTGTCAAAAGAGGCACAAGTATGACTCAAACACCATGCTAATTAAATTCTGATTGTGGAATCATCAGTTTCTTGGAAAAAAAAAGCAGGAAAAAGAGCATTTGCTTTACTTTCAGGTTTCAGTCCGAGTTAGCCTAAACTGAGTAAAGGTGCTATGGGGTAGCACTGATTCAAGAGGATCTGAACACTCCTGAGAGAACACTGACATACCCAACAAATGCTGTTATTGTGAAACACAGGCTGATTTTATATTTACTGAGCTGCTATTACCAGTAGCCTTTGTAATATTGTTTCAATGTAAATAGATAGGAAATGAGTTTTGCTTATATATTAGTTACATTCAGGATGCAAGACTGCTCCAACAAAACTGGGAAATTCTGGAGCAGGGGACTGAACAAAGCCTGCAATCTTAAAAAATATATAAAAGTGTGTCTCTATCCTATTTGCCAGTTGTACCCCTATTTATCAGCTGTCAATCTCTATTCTGTAATTACATTATTTGCTGCAGCCATTTTTCAAAACTGTGCAGCTCCTTTCAGAAACACATTGCTTTAACTTAGTAGCTATTCTCCTCTGCCCTGCTGTGGTGCTTTTATCATAATACTCATCATATGCTGGCAACCACAATCTTCTGCTACCAAAAATGGCCCCATTGAAAAGCTAAGATGTATCTTCAGACAGCTTCTTAAATTTATTCCTTTTCTCCCTTGCTACTGTTAGTAAAGCAATAAGCTTGTGTTTTGTTATGTTTTTCTTTTCTGATGCCTCCTTTCTTAATCCTGTTGGAAAGAAACAGGCAGGTAGCTTTGCAGGGTGACAGCTTTTTTAACATTGAATAATCTACTGCTGTGCATGCTAATAGGTAATGCTAGGTTTGATTAACTAATTCTGCAAATTAATATCTAAGTAAATTACTTTTGCAGACTGTTTCCAATGATTTTTTTTCTCTTTAATTGCCTCTTTGAATAGCTTCATACTGACTGTTGGTGCTTCTGATAAGAATTCATATAAAACCCTGGGGTATATATTTCATAGTAAATATATCTGTATCACCTTACTCAAGAAAACCCTCCATCCCACACACATTTACTTAAAGGTACATAGTCATAGTTTCAAGCTATTTTTTTTCCTGGAAGTTTCAAAGTCATCTAGGAAAGTAATTTCCCTTCATGGCTGATTTTAAAAGACACTAGGATACTTACGTAACTGGGTATGCCAGTAAAGTATTTTTAAAGATTAAAAAGACAGACAGAGATATATTAATTGCAAACAAACACCAATAAGTCTAAGAAATCTCTGAATATTCCTGCTTGCTTTTAGGACTAGAGAGATCTGATCCTTTTGCTCAGCTAATATAAGACTGACTAAAATTGAGAGACTTTCTCTCTTACCACCTTCTTTTGTATTTGAAAGTAAGTTATTCTCTTTTAAACCAAAATATCATGCCATGTACAAATGTGTACAGTGCAAATATTTCACATAATCAGAAAACCCGCTATTCTTTCTAAAGAAGTTGTGGTCTTAACCTATACTCTGCACTCATCTCATTGTCCACAGATCACGACATACTTAAATATTTGAAATTTCAGTTATTTCACATTTCTTAGATGCTTGCCTTTAAAAGATAAACTGCATACACTATCCATGACCCATGTTCCTTTCCCTCTGCTGAATAAACCCGTGTCTTAACAGCCTAACTTACATATTAGCTGTCAAACCACTACGGTGCTGCTAATGCTCAAGGCATCAGCTGTAATATAACCTGCTCTCTGAAACCTTACACGAGCTTTTCCATGTATTCCTGAATCACATTAATATTCAAGTCTTTACCCTTAAATACGTTGTAACAATTCCCTCCAACACTTATCCTTCTCCTTACTTCTCAGTCCTTCTGTCTCTAACCTCTCTCACTTCTTTAAATATTTAGCACCTTCTGCTCTCTTACCCCAACACAGATGTCGTGTTTGTCTGACAACATGGTGTTCACTCATCTTTCTTTAAGCCCATCCTTAAAACCCATCTTCTCATCTTCTTGCATAGAATTATCCAACATTAATTTATCAGGAATGGGCGGAATCCCCTCCACCCATTCATATATGTGAAGTCAAATAATTCATTCTGAAACCTCACAGACGTTTTTAAATGACAGCCAGCAACCTCTGTTTCCTCCTGTAAAAAATAAACCTTTGCAAAAGAGGGCACAGCAGACAGGGCAGGCAGGCAAGGAGAAGCTGCACTGCCGCTCAGTAGGAGAAATGTGAGAGACACATTTCAGCTCCACTCACCGGTTCCTATTGCTAGAAATCCAGTCAGAGATTAACGTTGCAGCCTGCTGGTGACAGTGTTTGTTCCCGAAGCTGCAGGCCAACATGATAACTTCTCGACGCAACTCTCTGTCCAAATTAAAGAAAGCAATAAGGCTGCATTAACAAATGTGCTTGACTGTTTACAAACACTACTTCTTATAACAGTGACAGCAACCAGTAGCTGGGCAACACATCAACGACAATCTGAATTTACAAGTCACATGTCAGTTTAATGCCTGCAACAACTAAAGAAAGGTCATGGATCAAAACCAGCCCCCATTTACACCTAGGCACTCTTCCTGACCTCTGTGGTCATGTGAGTACAAGATCTTAGAAATCCAGTGTAGTCAGATATTAAGTTAGGGCTTAGGAAACAATGCTCTCCCAACTTAAGAAAGAAGAATTCATCTCACAGCATCTTTCTGCTCTCCCTGCAACCCAGAAAGGAAAAAACAGAAGGGTGAAAGACCTAAGAAATTATGACTGTTTTATGCTAAACATGACTAAATTTTAGGAGGGTGCCTTTATATAATCATATTTCACTCATAACCAATAAAAAAGTAAATATAACAGTACTCATGCTGATATGATGACTGAACAAGTGATTTGTTTAAATTGTTTGTTGGCCATCCAAGCTTCAGATACATTGATGCCACTTGTCTTAAAATATACTCCTGAGGAGAAAAAGAAAAGTATATGTAATGTTACAAATCATTTCTTTTACTTGAAATTGAAATACTGCTGACTAGTGGGGTTTGGTCTCTCTTTGTACCCTCAAATAATGTCCAATTGAAAAGACTTAGCAAAGCTATTTGTCTACTTGTAAACCTCCCTCATTGCTATAGTAAGAACCGATCTCTAGGTAAGTTACTTGATTAGATGCCTAGCAAACGACAATATATTAATATAAAATCCATGAATTTCCAAAGTTTATTACATGCTACTTTGAACTCAAAATGCACAGCTGAAAAATTACAAGAGTGTCAATGCTTAATTTCTACTTTGCGGCCAATCTTGACTATACTGTACATGTTCACTTTTAAAAGAACCCTGTTTTAATATCCATAGCCATGGCAAAAACGTTATGTGGATACAGTCAATTGAATTCAGAATACAGAACAATGTGGCTGCAAATAAGCTTTGTACACTTAATGACACTATGCTTTAAGCTGAGGCTCCTGGTGAGCTTAAGGAACAAAACAAGCACAAGATATATTTTAGTGACTTCTACTTTTTACACAGCGGACATATTTACATATTCTGACCAGTTTTGAAGAAAACCACTGTCATTGTGTTCAGCATGATCTTTTTCCAGTGGAATTCACCAATTTGAAAAAGAGAGCTGAGATATACAGAACTGCATAGGAGAGCATCTATTTCATTATTACAGATGCATAGGCATGTATATATGTCAACACAAAAGAAGATTCACACTGCAGCTTTCTCTATCAGATACGGTCTTCTGTGACTAAAAAGACTTTTTATTTCCTCTGCTATCACCTCAGCTTTCAAAACTCTCATCAGTAGTGAGAAAACATAACCCACTGTGAATTTTACTGGTTTGATTTATTAAAATTGTGTTTTCTTTACACAACCATCTTTAAAAGTGAAATTACCATGGCAGACTCCTAAGATTTTTTCTTTGCAGTTATCAACAGACTAAATACGCAAATTATTTGCACTGAAGTTTACATTATGGCTCTGGTTTGCATGTAGGCCATGTTCTACAAAAATAATTTTCCATGTCACCAGGTAACTGTATGTATATGTGTGTGTATCTATATACGTATTAACTTCTACATATATACATACAGTCACTTCTAACTTTCTCCTCCCTGAGCATGGTGTCTATGGTCACATACACACAAACAAATATTCGCATATTTAAGAAGAAAAAAGCATCCTTAGGCATTTCAGGCTTTAAAATGTTCCTTCATTTGAAGACTTTACAACATTACATAAAATTACCGTATGCTGGCTGTTGAAAATATGTAGACTACATAAAATTCATAGTGAATAAAAACCCCAAGAGTTTGTAATTGTCACTGGCTGCAGTCAAATCCTGTGTACTTCATAAACCATGCTTCAGTGTAACTACAGGTGCATGTTAAAATATTTGCCATGTCTATCTTAATTATCCACTGTGAGCTATTACTGCTGTCCCTTTGGACACAATTATGAATGGGCTTTTGACTCAACAGTGATCTAATTCTTGTTAATTAAGGTAACTGCATTGAATTCACCACGGATTTGAGGATGAAATAATGACTACAAATCTTTGCTTCAGCTGCATGTATTCTGTTCAGTTGCACCTATATTTGCTGTTCTTGCTGATCTTGGGCACCCACCTAAATATCACCATGGGGCTCCTCAAAAGAGAAATCTGGCAATAGAATACTTTGACTCTTTTAAGTGAAACACTTGATTTGTCATAACATTTTACATGAGGGATAATTACCTTTCCTTCTTCTAGCCATATATGCCTCAAACAACAGTTATCACTGTTCAAATGCAAATGAACCAAAGCTTGATAATTGCTATGTTTAAATAAAGAGTAATCAGGAGGAAAGTTAATATCCCTAGGTCATTTACAGTATCTGACTGGGGAACAGTTCAAATCTTGGCAATAATATGAGACAGTAAGAGGCAAAAGGAAGAAAGGCAGGAAGGACAGAGAGATGGAGAGAGTCAAGGGAAGAAAGAAAGGAAGAGAGAGAGGAAGACTGTATCTCTTACATTGAAGATATTGTAGCTTTCTGTACGGTCCAGCAATTTATCTAGAGGATAAAGAGCTCGGCTGGCAGCATGCCAAGGCAGGAAATCCTTTTCCTCTGAAAGGTACCTCATGATTTCCAAAGGAATACTCTGAGGCAAATAACCAGCTCTGCACAATAAAAGAAGTTAGTATTAAATTGGTTTTCAGAAGATATTCACAATGGGGCATAAACAACTTCTTTTTTTTTCCCAAATGAAATTAAAATGCAGAAAAACATGATCAACTTATCACACTTTAATGACATAAAAATCAATCTTATGTAAAACCAACAACTTGCAGTCTCTCCCAATACATGGAAGCATACTGACTGGATGACGTAAGGCATGAACACACATGAAAGAAAAACAGACAAGCTATCCCTACTTTGAACAAATTCCCGTGGCTATGAAAAACATGAATGAAGAAGTAACTGCCTTCAAGGAAAAAAACAAAAAAATTATCCAAAACAAAAAGAAGGTGTTGCTTTGTTGATTTGTAAGATAGAAAGCTGTCTGTATAAAACCAACAACTCAAGGCATTTTGTTTGAGAAAACATTTCTACTGACCAACAGCAATTGAAAAAACTAGTGCTGAAGAAGAAGCTTTAGTTTTACAGTTACTCTCTTCACTTTTTTCTCCCTCCTTTAGAATTGTCTTCTATCCACCTTCAGCCACTTTGGAAGGACTTATCCAGGAACATCACTTTGGTTCAGGATGTTCCAGCACTTTGCACGTAAATTATTCACTTTTTCAGATGTTCATAAATCAACCAGCTAAAATTTTGTTCCATTTTTTGCAATCATAAAAGACCTCCCCCTGCATGGGAAAGAGTGTACGGGGTGTGCAGGAAGGGTTCTGAAATAATAGCATTACACGTAAAATGCAATACAGACACAAGCATTTGAAAGTTATTTTAAAAACCAAATAGAGAAAATGCTACACTTTGGCTTTTGCTCTCACTTTCTTTTTCAGAATAGCACTTTTTCTTAACTATCCAGATTGCAGAAACAAAGTGCAACCCTGTGGGTATGAACTTTCCAGAAACACACTGTCTACTCTTCTACTGATGCAGGTGTTGAAATCCAAAAGGAGTTAACTATCTGCCTAGAGAGGAGACAGTGGTTCTCTTTTCACTAAACAGTTGAAATCAGCAATGTAGATTCCACAAAGTACAATTTAATAGGCTACAGTATGATATAGCTTCACAGACTAGTTCTTTTCCTTCATTGCAAATATTCCTTTAATTTCCATCAATGTGGGAGAAATGCAAGCATAGGGAACAAATAAAATTACACACACTAGTACAGAAATTAACCATTGCATACCTGTTAATATAAAATTTTATCTCTGCTGTAATAACATGTAAAAAAATGCCTTGCTGCTTGAAATAGTTTGTTTCCTTGCTATGTGTACCACATCATGCAGGCCTTCATTTTTACACTCTCTATTGGAACAATTACACTCCATTCCCTTCATGTTCTCAAAAAAGAAGTGAGTTCATGTAACAGATTTCAAAAGTATCAATCCCACCCTCCAGTCTGCTTCATGTCGCTTTTGTCCACATTTTATTAGCTCTGTTTTCAACCCTAGTTCCAGCACATACTCAAGCATTAAAACCAAGATCACTTGGCAAGCCCAGTGTGACAACTGAGGAACTGAGCAGATATGAAATTAAAGTGGTAAAGCTTTTGGAGTAGGCAGTGGACAAAGTCCAATGCATCTGAAGACTGAAAAAGGTTACTCCATTTAATAGGTCTTGTTTCTGAAGCAGCAGACTATGAGTTCTACATGAGTTCTATGTCTTTATACTTTGTAAAGATTTCTAAACATAATTAATGGAGCCAGAAGCATGCTGGACTGACTGCAGTTAAAACTCTTGGAGATAATGTTAGCAAAGAGGTAAACTAGCTTAAAGTTGCATATATATAATTAGTTTCTAATAGAATTTGTGAATATTTTTACTGATAATTGGATTGACATGAAAAAGCGTGGAGTAAGGAACAAGAGGAATAGCTCTAGAAAACATGCTGCTTAAGGAATAAATAGATTAATGTTTATTATAGCTGCACTAATGGACAATTTAGGTTCATGTTTTGAAATTAAATCTACCTATATTAAATGCAAAAAGGAAATCAACACTGCAAAACAAACAGAGTATTTCTTTTTAAGCTTAACTTCTCCATAAAGACAGATAAGAAGAGAACTCAGAGATCGATCTCTTATTCCTGAGCTCAGAGCTTCCTGATGAGTTTCAAAATCCTGATTCTTGGATGATGATATTCACTCATCCTGTTCACAACAGCTGCTAGTCTCATCACTCGCTGCTTCTAACTTCCAAATTTATCAGACTATTCAATAATGCCTGTCTCACTCACTGACTCTCACTTTTCCTATTGTTTCCCTAAGAGTATAGAGCAACTTACACAGATTGTGGCAAAGTTAGATTTTTCCTGTTTACTCCTGAACCTCCTTCTCTTTCTGGGTATGACCATAGAAAGAGCTTATGCCCAGAAACATCAGAATCACCACCTCAACCACACATCAACCAATCCATCCCAAGAGAAGCGATGGGGATAAAGGGAGATTCTTGGGGATGAAGGGAGATCAAGGATTCTTGGGGATGAAGGGATATGCTTGTCATTATTATATAAATGACAACAAATTCATCAGTTCAGATCATGGTTTAGAGGAAAAGTGCTTATGGCTGCTACAATTAATGTTAAACTCTTCTGTCAGCACATGCTGGGCAGTACAGATGCTAAGATGAACCTCTGAGAGAACTTAAGCAGAGACATATCTCAAATCCTCTCACAGCGGCAGTTAAGACAGCAACTTTCCTGAAGAAAATGTAAGTGCTTCGGGAACATTACCTTGGCAGAAAGTTCTTTATATTATACACTATTTTATTTCATGGATGCCCCACAGAAAACCATGATAGCCCTATTCTTAGGGCAACCCTAGTTGCTAAGCCATGTTTATGAACGTTTTCCTCCAAATACACTGCATTCCTAGACTATCTGGCATTAAATAGTTTCTGTCAAGAGTTAGTACCTACATTTATTGTTTCACCTTTTTGTATAAAAAGTGGTATATAATGTGTATGTTATAAATTATTAACTATATACTACAATTTTAATACCTTGAGCAGTATTTTCATTCAGAAAAAAAGAAGAAAAATATTTTAGCAAGGGTAAGGCCAAACACTAAGGCTGCTCATTTTTTTACATTCATAGTTGAGAAAATAGGATATAAGGAGAAACTCTCACCCTAAACCATAGAAGACATAAATCATGAACCATAAAATGCATAAGAGGTCCTAAAATCCAGATCACAGACCTAGCGCCTGTGTGAAGTGTCTCAGGAAGTAGCATAACCACCATGACAACCAGGTCAGTAGAAGACAGAACCTTGATAAAGAAGTGTGACTGTGTGGTGAGCTATGCTCTAGTATTCTGCATCTTCACAAAGCACAACTGGTTTCTTAACTTTTGTATTTTGGTAAATCTCACTCTTTTAGTTTACACTTAAGGCTTGTCTAGTGCTAAGAGTGATTCCTCTTCCTAGGGAATATTGCATTCAGCAAGATGCACTGGGCTCACTTGAACAGTGGCAAACCAGACAAAGGGTGCTGGCGTGATTCTAGGATTCTCCTTCACTAGCCTGGAAGAACTAGGTTCAAAGATGGTTATACGGGGTCTGGTCAGCAAAAGCATTTATGGAGTAGGACAATAACCAAAATGAGGAAAGGAGGCAGAACTGAGAATGAGTTTGAGCCTCTCAGTGAACTCTTGAAAAACACAGATCTGTGGAAATGTTGAACAGAAATGTTTCGCAATTATTGTAAGAATAATAAGAAAATTAAAAGTAGCAACCTTCCCATCAAAAGCAAAACCGTAAAATCATTTCCCTGTCATATAATTGCCTAGAAATGTTCACTCAAAGATACTACAGAGAGTATCTTTAGTACATACTCTACATGTCCAGCTTGACTTATTACTCTCTCTTTCAAGGCCAATGAAAGAAATCCTTATTTTTCTTGTGTCTTTTTAGCCATCAATCATATTGCTATCTTGAAGTCCAGCAAAATTACTATCAGATATTGCCTGTCAAAGTCCAAATGCATGAGACTCAGGGCTAAGAGACAAGGTTCTTTTCTAGCCTAGCCAACTTGGAGGAAAATTGAAATATTGTCTGTCACTAGGGAAGAACTGATTATGAGCTATACTGAGACCAGGTAACAAGCATGAACACCACAGAAGTACTGTAATGTCCGACTTTATGTCTAGTCTGAAACAGGCACAGTGTTCTCTAGGTATGTCTCCAGTAGCCACCTGAGAATCTTAGAGAGCATGTATCTTAAAAAATTCTGCAGAGGAACCTGGGATAGTTTTGGCAAGTAGCGTAACAGATAAAATAGTTAAATTAAACAGTGTTGATACATAAACAGTGGCTGAAAGCACAGGTAAAATATTTCTCAAGGACAAGGTAAAAAGTTTACAAAACTTCATCTACATTATCTGGAGTTGAAAGAGCCTTAAGAAACTCATTCAGTGTCTCCCTACCCAAAGCAGATTCGTACCAGCACTGTTCCTGACAGAAATTTGTTTTGTTTATATAGGCCTCTACCAATGGATATCCTAGGAACACTACTATTTCAGTAATGCTCTGCCAAGAGGAGAGAAGAAGGATGGTAGAGGAGGGAAGAAGAATGTCATAGCTCTGATCTTTTGCTCTGTAAATATTAATAGAAGAGTACCAACAGCTCCATTTCATGTTATATATAAAATGATCAGTTGTTTACATATCTTCAGTATAAACTACAAAAAGTAGATATCCCTCTTTATAGTGTTTCAGATTAAAGAGTTTTGATTTGACATCATGGGTCATACAGAAAGCAGCCTAGACCTCATACAGTCTCTGCAAGCCCTCTCTAAGCCATACCAAGTCATTTGAAACACATTACTACAAAAGCAGAATTTAACCAAAAAGATCATATTTGAGATGCTTCATTGTTTTATCAATTTTTCATAACTGTCCAAACCCATCAGTTTACCACGATGTCAATCATTTTGCAGCCACCACTACAGATGAGAGCATGTGTTAGAAACACAGCACCACGTGAGTTTTGTCTTATTATCTGTGTTCCTGATTTCACAGTTGCTTGCTGAACTGAAGAGGAGGAGAACAGGAACCTGGACTGGTAAAAAGATCTGGATAAGTTTTTAGACAAATTACCTCTACACAAACATCCTGGTTCAGCAGGTTTTTCATGCCAAAGGAGACTGCTGATGAACTGCACTGAAAACGTGATCTATCATTTTTATGAAAGGACAGGGGTGGAAAAAGATTTTCCAGAAGTTATATATAAGTATTATATAAGTATTATGATATCATATGTACTTATATCGTATCATACTTATATCATAAGTATTATCATATCATATCATAAGCACCAATGCAAGGTACTATGCTGCTTACACTGAAGAAGTTGCTACAGTGTCCATTGCTACAGAGAAAAGAGGCAATGACAGAAAAATAAAGTACTGATCATGGTAATGAAATATCCCTCACAAAGAATTCCCAATAAAAATCTCACGGCAATCAAAAATAATCTTTAAATTACATGAGCTTTTAATGAGTCAGATAAAAGCAGACAATCTAGATTATATTATGAAACATCAGTGTGTATTCAACTGCATTCTGACCTTGATTTGTTCTTTACACTGAGCCACTGAACTTATGGACAGATCCCAGCACATTCATTTTCCCCTTAGGGACGAAGTACCAAATGGTAGTGTAATTGCCAAGGGAGAATTATTACTCTGTTCTGAATTATCTCTATCATAAATCCAGCACCAGTCAAACAGATTCTGTCACAAAAACTACAGGGTTGCTGTATAGCGATGAGAGTCCCATATACAAGGGCACCATAAATCCTTTAGTCCCACCACCCAACACAGGCATTATAAGTCATGTGCTTAAATCAAAATTAGAAAATCCAAGCTGGCAGCAAACTGGTCTGCATTACAGAAACAATGGAAATGAGGTGATTTACTTGCTGCTGGTTTAAAACCCACCCTGGTTTGTCTGTTTCTTAGAAATATGTAAAACACATAGCTTTTTGTCTGGGTAATTTTGAACGGCTAAAATGCAGCTCTTCAGAACACAGATGTGCAACTCAGATTAACATCGGTTCTGTTTCTGTGCATGTGCAATATATGAATAATTAGACTATACTCATTAACTCCCAGAGACAGTTTAAAGTAAGTTAGGATTCTTAACAATTGATTCATTCTTTTACCTTAACAGTCAAATGTGTGGATTAGAGTAACTCACAGATAAACTTGGCACCAATGAACATACACATATAACTGTATCTGCCTTTTTCATTTTTTCAGGACCTCTCAAGGATTGTTGTCTCTACCAATGTAGTCAGGATATTCTTTCCCACAGTCCTTTAACAGCAATTCCTTGATAGCTGAGTAAAAACATAAATGTTGAACCCTGATATATCAAAAAAAAGCTTTGGGCAAGGTGACCCATACAACTGGGAAATTAACTCCCGTAGTCACAGATTTCCCCTTCAACTCCTGCAAGGCTAGAAGTCAATGCGTAAAAACTTAGGATATGGGTGATCCATGTTCAACCACAGAAGCTGCAGAGAGAATATTTTATCATAGAAAACTAATGGACAATCTGTAAAAAAGGTCCTGTGATCTCCAGTATCAAAGAATAATCTAGTTCATCCTTCCCTCCCAGGATTGGGCTGACTTTATATAAGGACCCTGTAAGGACTTTATTTTTCTAAGATGCCAAAGTGACCTGATGGAGACATCTGTACCAGCTATAGACTTCCATGCAAACAGGAGAGGAATACATATGTGCTCTTTGATGAATACAACAGCAAGTTTTGACTTACAAGATCATTTTAAGAACTGAATGTAAATAGCATTCAATCTCTCCAACATTAAAAGATTCTGAGAGTAAGACAGTTTTAAGTGAAGCCTGCTTCTTATTATGTTTTCTCACATGCAAAATATTTAAGGAGTCTTCAAGTGGCATTCAACTCCACACAACAGCATTTGAAGCATCCTACAAAGAATAGTTCAAATGCAGTGTAATTATCAGATTATTATGTGGCTTAAATTATCCTGCACAGTTTTAGAGTTGCCACATAAGCAAAGACTAATATAAATTTGAATTATTCATCACGTTTGAAAACAGAAGAAAACCTCAAATCTAAATAACTGTATGCTTGTAAAAAAAACTCCTTCAAACTATAGCTCACATTCTGTCATTTCCTCTTCTTCCCCATATGAAAAAAAATTAATTAAAAAGGAGTAATACAAGAAGAAAAGGAATAATCTTACTGCTAAAAATTAAGGTTGTGCAGTTAAGTATGTCATACTTTTCATCATCGTGAAACCATGATTTTTGAGAAGTATGTAATTCACAGAGTTAAATTAAGTAAAGAAATTCAAATGTATTTCAGAGGCTAATAGACATCCATTTCAGATGACTCAATTATTGTGTTATTCATTTTCTTTTTTGGTGATTTTTGTTGGGAAGGGTAGGATGAAACAGCTCTTCTATTCATTAAGTTGTCAACAGGTGATGGTATCTATGAGAGCATGTTTGAGCAGAATCAAAATTGAGTTAGTTTATTATTATGCACAATACTTTTTCATCACTCCCTGTTTGCCTGGTCTAATGTTTATAATTTGCATATCAGTCAGTCAAGTGAAATATGTGTTTAAAAGCTAGAAACTTCATACGGATAGCACAGAATTCTGATCTTGAGAACACACACATACAATCCAAATTTTGTTTGCCAGAGTATCTACAGAATTGTATACTCCTTTTCTAAAGGCAATTCCCAATAAATATAGTTATAATAAAAAGATTCTCTGAAATTCTCTGAAACCCTCACCTATTCTCTTATCTCCATTTTGCAGAGAGGAAGAAGACACATTCTAAGTGATTTTATTAAGATCACCTGGGAAGGCTACAGCAGATACAGCATGCAAGGTTTCTTCAATCCCTGTGCCTTAGTCATAACACGGTCCTTCCTGTCATTTATTGCTGATTTCTGGGTAGAGGAAAACACACTTCTAGCCACATAGGAAGGAGCCAATCTATTACAACATTCCAGCAGACAAGTGTGGACTCGATATTTCTGAGCCTGAATTTTAGCTTCCTAACTATTGATAGCTCCTTTCCCAAGGGAAAGCTGTCAGCAGTTTTCTCTTTTCAAAAGATGTCTCTCCGTTTCTCAAAACAGGTTAAGTAAACAGTGTTCCCTTTCCCATAACAACTGTCCCCAGGTGTTGTTTCCTATTACTTAACCAATGGAGAGAACTGTCAGTCCCACGGACCAATAATAGACCTTTTTAGTGCAGCATGTTATAAAAGAAACTGTTGGAATTGTAAATAAAACCTTTTTTCTCTTCTGACAACTATATGGAGTCAATCTGTTTTGTGTCTTACCGTGACAGGCAAGAGCATACATGGACAAAGACCAGACCTCCTCTAGACAACAATCCTGGTCAACAGCAATCAGATAAGATCAAAAAGTAGAATCATTTCTGAGAAGCAATGGTACAGTGAGGTCAAAACAGCAGGCGAAGCAGTGAGTAGCCTGTGATAGCAGACTTCTTTATGTTAGTGAGGCATCAGTATTGTATTTTATGACTAGAAAAGTTGGTTTATGTCTTCATTCGTATACCCTTTGCTGATGCTAGGAAAGTCAAGGTGTTTAAATCAGCACCTCCAGCTTCTCAGAGTGATTTCCTTTTGCTACCTTTATCAGTGTAGCAGAAGGATCTTTTGCTCTCCATATTAGTCCTGTCAGACACACAGGAAGGAAAGAAATTGGGTTCTGGGGTAAGGGATCAAAAAAGCTGCTTGTTTTGAGAGGACAGTTGAGGGAGGTAGAGACGGGCAGATCAGGCAGCTGTGATGAAGAAAAAGGGCTATGTATTTGAGATGAAGTCCCAGGAAATGGATGTATGCTTGCTATGAGAGGGTAGGGCCCCCAAAGAATGCCACAGGTTTCGAGGCTGTACAGACTTCCCCCTGCCCCACCAACGCAGATTCCTCAAACCGTATTTGCAGCTCTTAGCTCTGGTTCCAGTACTCAAAGTTGCAAAGAAGCCTTCAGCAAGCTCCGCTCATAAATTCCTCTTCTTGTTTAACCTCAAACTCAAGTACTTTTTGAAGCATAACTCAGACCTGGTTCAACTAATGCTCCCAAAACAAATTTCAGAGACTGTTCCCTTCCCCTCTCATTACACACCAGCCCCTGGCAGCTGCACTGCAACAAGGATACATCCATACCAAGCTGACTTCAGAGACCAGCTTGAACTCTGAGACTATGTGATAAAAAGACAATGAGTTAAGACAACCATTAGCTAAAAATAACTGCCACTCCCTTGAAACCAGAGTCAAGTCTTCCTGGCAGTTTATTCTGGGTTTGGCTAAGAATAGAGTTAATGTATTTTACAGGATAAAACAATTACTGCTATAATTAGTCAGAAGTAGCAGAAATATTTTAGGCAAATTTTGCTTGGATATGACTAGACCAAGACCTTCCCTCTGTGCTAAACACTTTGCAGTCAGATCCATAGGGTTGGTTTTTCGTACATGCTGAAGAGTCTTCAACTTCTTCCCTGACTCTCAGCAGGTATTTCTATCTTTCAAGATGCTCTCACAGCACCAACACTTCCCTGGAATGTGCTGTACAATTTGCTTTACTGCCTTCAGCTATATAACAGGATCAGATGCACAAGTGATACACACTACAAAAGTAAAATTGACTTTTAGTGTGCTTAGTTGTAGGAATTGCTTTGATTCCTCTTGTTACAAACACATGCAAATGCTAGCTGAAACACATATCTCCGCATAAAGCAGCTACCAATGCAGTGATATGTCACAGATCATAGGGACTGATGTGTAGCATATGGAGCGAATGACAGCCACTTTAAAATAATTGTAACTGTCTATTTTCCCTAAAAAAGCACGGCTACTCTGGCCCATTGAGAGAGTATTTTTGTCAAAAGAAACCAAACAACTTCTGTAG
The DNA here is from genome assembly GCA_013397315.1 of Donacobius atricapilla. Classification (NCBI taxonomy): domain Eukaryota; kingdom Metazoa; phylum Chordata; class Aves; order Passeriformes; family Mimidae; genus Donacobius; species Donacobius atricapilla. The sequence continues at coordinate 1,856,781 of WBMY01007212.1, read as the reverse complement.
GAAACCATATCTAAATCAATTGCTAGTGAACCATCAACAATATTTGCCTGACAGTGAATGAGAATTACTATGGCATCTGCTGAAATAATTCAGATGAGGCCTCATTTATTAAAACAGTAAATCTATACCGCTATTAATCAAGCATGATACAAAGTATTGATCTAATACTCCCTCCCTTAGCTGGTACTCAGAGGCACTAATTAAGGGAGCTGCATAACACATCTCGTTTTCTTCTGAGTTGAACTATTAGAAAATGCAATCAGGAGTAAAGACAAAGGCTAGAGTAAAACTGCAGTTTACTGATTTAAATGGATCCTATATGACTGTCTCTGAATAGCCCAACAAAACAAAGTCAACCACCCTGCATGTGGCTGTTGAAATTTTGAAGTATTTTGAAATACAATAATTGTGCTAGGAATTTCTATCTTTGTCACCAGACCCAGCATTTCACACGGGCGCTCAAATGCCTTGACTTCTCCCAACATTACACTGAACAAGACTTGAAATAACACAAGTATAACATGGAACCAATTAACCCACATATGTTGGAAGACTTCAAATGCTACAAAAAAGGAAATCTTAATCTCTGTGAAGGAAAACATCAGTGAAGATAATTTCAACTCCATAGTTCAGTTTTACTATGCATGTATTTCTACCAGATATTTCAAGAAAAAAAAATCCAGTTTAGCAGCAGTAATTCTGGATTTTATATGGAAGTATATGAACTATAGGCTTAGTTACGAGATAACTCTCGTAACTCAGTTTCCAGAAATAAGAACAGCTAATCATTATGTGGGGTGGTGCTGCCTCAGGTAGTTGAATAGATAAAATGGTTTTTGCCTAAGAACAATTATCGACACCACTTCATGCTTTCCCATTCAGTGCTTACAGAACCGGAAACAGCAATAGCTATTTTAGATGACAATAAAGGAGATATTCACAGTCACATCTGATTCAACACTGATTAACATTAAACATAAACCAGATCTATTTCTTTCACATAACACTATGTTAAGTCAACCAGTTTAATGAGGGAAATCTTTTATTAAGATGTAGAACCCATCAAGGAAGAACCAGGGGTGACACAACACTCCTAACATTAAATGAGTCATTTATCTTATGTGGTTAAGTGGTTTTGAGAGGTCAGGTGCATGTTTCTCTCCATTAACTGCTAGTGCTCTACAAGGTGAGAATGTCAGATTTACAGGTCTAACTTTGGGATGCCTGAAGTAAATTGGGAGGCATCCCACCTCACATAGTCACTAACTGACCCCTTATCCTACGGAAAGAGAAAGATGTGAGAAGTTGACAAGGTTACTCCCACTCTTATTAAACGAGTGCAACTTTTGTTATTTATTGCAACACTGCTTATTGGAGCTACCAGATCTGCCCTCTGCTCTGTTAAAGCTTGGAAGAGAACCACAGTTCTATTTGTCTTCTCTTGGCTTCTGGGCTTCCTCAGTCAATGTTTACTAGCATCCTTTACTAGAATCAATGTATTTTTAAATTCTACTGAAACTTCATACAAACAAAAAGATAAAGAATCTTCAAGAAGAAGGGAAGAGGGAGTGTCAAGGTGCTGTTCTTGCTCAAGAACATGGGACATGAATTGCCATGAACTAGGTTCTGCCAAGGCTACAACTTTTCAGATCTTAAGGGTCTGTGCATGCACTACAGCCAAGAATTAGGCTTAAAAATCTGAAAAACAAACAAGTTTTATCTTTTTTTGTTGTTATTATTCCACTCTCTGTTGTTGTTATTCAACTCTCCTTGATGTTATATCAACAAAAATACAGCAAGAAGGAAGATGAAAGAATGTATTTCCATATAAAGTGGACAAAAAAAAAAAGAAATTAGAAGCTATAGAGTTTAAACTATTCCTTGATAATATCAATTCATTTATGTTGTTTATTTTCAAGAAATCACTATGCTGGACAGTGAAAGGATAATGAATGTTTCAGAGGAATGAAATCAAACATACCTTTAAAAAAATAAAGTGTGCCATTTCAAAACGATTTATATGAGCACTTTCTTTCATTTTTCTCCAGATCTAAGAATTATTAAATTTTACTAAAGAGAAGAGCTGGACTTGTTCTACAAACAAAATCAATTAGCAACATAGAAATAATCATTTTAGGACAGACAATATTATAATAGTGGAAAAACTTAGTCAAAACCTTTTGGTATTATCTGTATCAAGTTCAAGAGCACACTATGAAGTACTTCAGAAGTTTCTGAGAAGGACAGGGTATTTTGAAGAAATGCATTCTCCACAGTACAGTAAAAAGAACTGTTTACAATAAAAGTAATTTTTGAAAGGACCAGCACGAATTTAAGAAATTATGTTTTAATTTTTGCATCATTTTAGCACTAAAAATAATAGCTAGGGATTAGAATTAAAGTATGTATTCTACCGTTCTCTTCCCTGTCTCAAAACATGCATTTTTATAGTTGTAGACAAGAAGGAAGCACATCATTGCAACTAGGGATCAAAACTGAGGACTGAATTACTGTTAAAAACAGCCAGTCTTCTCAGAAATCAGATCTGAACTCCCAATTACTACTTCTATGTCTGGTCAATAAGGTTACTCACCTTCTCTCACGTCATAGTCAGAGACAAGTGTACGTGTTCAATCTCCCCATCCCATAATGTCATATGGGCAGGGAGAAATGCTCACTGTGCATCCAACACAAGGCTGAACCAGCACAGCACGCATGAGGCAGATAACATACAGCTATGGTACTGCTCCAAAATAAACTGGGGCAACTTTCTGCACTGTGCCTTGCAGCCAAGGAAGGGTAAGCTAAGCTGCATTTAGGTTGACAGTGGCCTTTTGAACAGTGACTTCTTCAGAAAATTGAAAGAGTCTATATTATTCTGATGGCCCTCAAAGCTTGTTTTAGGAACACTGCTGTGTCACATCAAAGCACTAGACACAGCAGGAGAAGCTGCACCACACTGCAGCATCAGGGTTCAATTCCCATTGCCTGTCCTGCCAAGAGCTTTTCCAACTGCTTTCTTATTCCATGCTTTGACATCAAGGCCAGCCCTCAACACACTGCTAAGAGTCTCTTAACACCTTCCTAGTTCTATTCATCATAAAGGAACATAGCAAGTATTAGGCTGATTCCTCGTCTTTTTTTTTTTTTTTTTTGTCGGGTAGAAACGAAATGAAAATAAGAAATACCAAGCTTTTCCTAAAAAGTTACCATATTGTCAGCCAGCCAATCAGAATAACTTCAGCATCACTATAACAGTTTGGGGTTTGCTTTTTTTGTTTTTTTTTTTTAAATAGGAAGATGATAGATTAATAACATCACAAAGATCAATAAAAAGTATACCCTGCATGGCAAGTTTAGCCAGGTCCACACATCTTATTGCTACTCTTGAACTACAGCTCCTAAATCTACTGTTTGCAAACAGATCCTTCCTCCAATCAGACTGGCTTATGAAGCACACACTCAAGGTAACACTACTGACAGGACTCTGGTAACAGGAGCTACATATCCCTGTTGGAAGAATATTTCCTCTTAAGTGATATACATTTATGCACATACATTTATAGCTCCACTACTTTTTCCCAACCATGCGTGAAGACCACATGCAGCAGCAGTCTGCTGCAGACCATCATTACCAAATAAAGTCAAGTTTTTATAATGTGAAATCTTGTGAAAGACTTCACAAGGCTCTAGCATAGTTACCTCTGAAAAAGGTGCTGGACCTAGTATCCCCAAGTATCCCCACAAAAGTACTTCAGAAATTAGTGGGGAAAGCCTTACTCATCTAATCTTTTGAGTGGTTTTTAGGCAGAAAAAACTTGGCCAGACAATGCAGATCAGGTCTTTAATCAAGACCTCACCTTAATACTCTATGAACAAGACATCCTAGAACACTGGCTCAATACTGACTCAGAAGAAAAACGCTCACCTATAGAAACTGGCTTAAGAAGTAGCTTTTTTTCAGGATCTAGACTTTCAGGGAAGTCTAGCCACATCTGGATGTATTCAGTGCATGGAAAAAGAAGGTGACATACTGGCTCTGTGTAACTGCACGTTACTTCTCTGAGGTGTCAAAATCAAATAAAATTGGAGCAGATTATGACTTTACTAAACATTTAGTAGTTCTAATAGTCCAGATATTTCTGAATAATCTGCAATATTCTTCTAGCCAGGCAGTAAACAAATCATGATCTACTGAAGTCTGATGTAATGACCTATTTCTAGCTCTTTACTGTTACCGATGGGAAGATGTCACAAAGCAAGAATTAAGGGCAGCGCCAAATGCAAATGGATACACCTCTCCCCATGACACCTCCTTACCTACTACATCTATGGACTGTTAAGGGATGATCACTACTATATGTCAGCAGCAGGAACAGAGTGGTAGGGCACACAACTGTGTTTTACTGCAGTGACACTAGAACATCACTGAGCTGTGACACTGCGACTGAAGCCCAAACACCTCCAGTGACCATTTGTAGTTAAATGTAAAGACAGTAGCATCAGGAATTCTTTTATGCTACCTTTGACATAACAGTGCAAGTAAAATCACATTATTTGCAATTTTGCAATTAAATGTGTAATTATGCAATTAAAACCCTATACTAATGCTATGTTGCCAGGTAGCTCAAAATCAAAGAAGTTAGAAATATTCCACTATTTTCCTCTCATTTTACACTTTCACTATCAACAGATTGGATTTCAAAATGGGGACCAATCCATTGCCTCCATTTGTAAAGCAAGCACTACCTAACCAGCACTCTATGTGTTAATAATTAACTCTCATCATACTAAAATGCAAAATTTTGCATAAATTCCAGAAATGCCAAATAGAACTGCTATTCCATTATGTTTGAAAAGCACCACAAAGGAAAAAAAGTCTGTTCCAGCAGATTATAAGAAAAGAAAGAGACTGGAAAAATTATATAACAGTATAAGTTAGGGCAAAAAAATTACTGAAGTGTGAAGGTGCCTTCTATCTCATATTAAATACAACACAAGGATCAGTGGTAAAAGAAAGGAGAGGTGAGACAGCTGGGAGAACGAAAGAAAAAAAAACCCTTATTCATTAGAGAAGGAGGAAAGAGATTATTTATCTGCAAAGTGTTAAATTGAACTTGCTGCAAAATTGATCAAATCTCTTCAGACTCGGAAATACCCTATGGCAATTATTGATCAAGAGTAGTGAATGTGCTACAGACCATGTTTATATGCTATAAAAAAAAAAAAGCAGGGGAGGGGAACTGAAGTGTGTTTAAAACACACTTAACTTTGAAGCGCACTCAGCTGCTGAGTTAATAGTTGCATGAGTCATTGCAGCAATGTGTATGAGGATAGATGATCTTCAGGAAAACATACCTGGCTAGATTGAATGCATCATCAATCAAGCCTGCTCGATTACTGACAGAGATAACCTGTGAGGGGCAAGCACAAAAATTGAACCATTTAGGGTGATGAAACAGTGAAGGTTCATCTATGAAAGCAGATTTTAGGGATAAGAAGAGGAGCTTACCTCATGGTTCTTTGTTAGCTGATTAATTAGCAGCCTCCAATTCCTAATATCATAATTAACTCTAAAGTAGCCAGTCTGGTTGATGTTCCCCAGCAACCAACTTGCCTCTTCCAAAGCAGGAATTCTGTGGTGTTCTGGAAACAAAGAAAAAGGGAAGGGGTCTTGGTTTTAAACTTAAACATTCTAAACATGCATCTGTTACATTTTCTCCTTTAAATATATGTAAAGGCAGTAAAATTAATTCAAAGACTAACAAAAATACTGTGTTTAATTAATAATTTCCTTTATCTGTTCAGATGCCAACTGACATTTCCATGGGGACCTTTTACCCACACAGAACTTCAAGTGTGCTTTTTCTTTCCTGGCAAATATTATTTTTATGAGAGGTACCCACTTCAAGTCTGGTACCCTTATTCTGGCCATGCTTAAATAGTTTTCTACAATTTTAATTCAAAAAACTCAATGGATGTCCTATAGAGAGAAGAGTACACCTGTGATTAAAAAAATTGATTAATAAGTACTTCTGCATGTATTTGGTTAAGTTTTTACACTGGATTTTAAATTAGAGTATTTCCAGTTGTACAGCTTCTAGCTACTAAGCACTGAGAGCTAGACCAATTAACTTTATATCACCTAATCTGTTCTTCATCTTTCCCCTTGTTTTAAGTAATCACTTTAGGGCTGAAAGTCTAAATTTATTATCGTTTTTGTGCAGTCAGGCACTCCACAGCTATTTGCAGGAATAGGGATTTCAAAATTTCAACAACAGAAATGCCCTGAACTCACAACATGCACTTCTTTTTTATCATGGCGCAAAGCATCAGGCTTCAACACCTCTGGAAGAAGTCTTCAATCTAGTAAATTGTTTTGACAAAACTAACCATGAATGAGAACTCAAGAAAAATTCAGAAACACTTTTTTCAACCAGTAGATTTATTTTGTCTACTGTTGAAGGAATAGTCTTGTCATTCATTTTTAAAAATAAAAAAGAAATACATAAAATTTGCTATAAATGTATTTCCATTAGGAAATTGTTTGCTGGGCTTGAATTCCCTGGAGGTAACATATGGGAAAAAAGTCAGCGGTATGGTCTTTACAATTCACACATACTATCTAGTACAAAGGCATACTAAAGAAATTGATTTGTTTCAGTCTTTCTTATGAAAAAAGTAATTTCAGAGGAAATAATAGTTGACTAGGGCTACAGATAAAAGTTGCACTTCTCCCTTGGCTAACAGCAAACCCACAAATAACTACTACTTCAAGGTTCAGTCAGTACAAAGATCAGCAAGACCCGAATCTTAAAGGCACATAATTCTATGTTTAAATTCATGGACCGGCATTATGCACATGGATTCAGATAAAATACTGCAGGATTAAATACAAAGTCCTCTTTTCTCCTACGTAGTTCTGAAACCATTAAAATCCCTGAAAAATACACTTATTAAAAATATTAAGAATAATATTTTCAGAATAATTCAGTTGATGCCTGTTCAAGGCACTATTGCTCTTTTATCTGTGGTAAAGCACCAAGCAGGCACATTCTTTAGGATCCAACATATCCTGCAGAAATAGGACTGAGAAAATCTGAATTGAGTCCCACAGGTCAGTGGACTTCCCAGGTGTTCATACTATCAAAGCACCTAAGCTGCCTTTGCCACACAATCTGATTTGGAACAAGGTTGTAACACTTGTGTATCCTTTCTCCCACAAGGAGCTATACAGGTCAGTCCTAAGCAAACTCTCTTAGACTTGCTCCTGTGTTTAAATCCTTTTTTTCATTGGGTCTAAGTCAGAACCAGCCCATTGCTTTGGGGAACAATCCTGTTCCTTCGTAACCTTATACCATCTTACTGCGGTACAGCTTTCTGCCCGTGCTCTTTGGTTGCAAACTAACTTTTAAATGCCACCAGTCAAGAAAGTTGCTACTTGTAACTGGTTAATCTTTGCACCTCTACAATGCTACCTAAAAGCATACCAAATAGGCTATCAGCACACATTAAACAATATCTGGGTAAATAAATACATTAAATTGAAATTTTCAAAATCATGTGTAATTAAAAAATACATACACTTTTTCTTCTTTGAGCATTTGTATTACATTTTCATCTCCAAAGTGAGGAAATTACTTATGCTTCAACAGAGTATTCAATGATACTTGCCAGTCAAGTATGACAAGTTCAGAATAAGCTATTTCGCATGCAACAGCTGTGCAACAGCCCCAATACATATTGCTATAAAGGAGGAGAGTATCTTTTCAAAGCACGATGGCATTATTGCTGTTTCAGTCAGTTTAAATACAACCACAACCTCTTGCCATTATTTTTCAGAAAGTCCACTCATGTATTGACTGCCTCCTGAAATAAAGGACAGACATCTTTCACACCTTCCCAACTCAAATAAAAAGGTGGCTATTTCAAGGGACTGCCCGACACATGTGTTTCATATAGTTCTATATAATTTAGTAGAATTTGATATTAGTGTCTGTCAATTCTCATCCTTTCCTATAAAAGAAATTCTTTCTTTTGGTAATTACAGGCACTAAACATTTCTATACACCTGGGTAATGTTTCCACTTACCACAAACACATTTATTCGTTTCCTATTAGAAGTATTATAGTTAGCGACCAGGTAGTAACTCAGTATTAAACCCTACATTAAACCATTTGTGTCTTTGTAAACAACAACAAAGATTTCATTTGGAATGAAATATATCTTTGAAGGTTTTAGTTCACCTCTCAAAAGTCAATCTAAAGTATATATCCCATTGCATTTGAGATTAAAGGGAATTGTTTTTTAATCTCCTTCATCAGAAAGTGTTTTTCCATGGTCATGTTTTGGATGCCTCAGAAAATAACACTGCTCTAAAACTTTTAGTTTTGCCGCATACACATAGGAAACATTTAGGAGGAAATGGTTAAACTTCATGACATTTGTTTTGAAGTAAAAAAAATCAGTCAGGGTCTCACTCCCAGTCTGTCTGCTCTCAAAGTGTGACAGAGTCCCTCCAGCTGGTGCATATGGCATGAAGTTCTGAGCTCTCCCAGCAAATTCAATTCCACTAAAACCAGCATGTGGGGGCAGGTCTGGGAGAAGGGCACCCTTCTGCAAGAGAGTACTGCCAAAAACATGGACCAAACACAGTTTCAGTACCATTTCAAGTCTTCAGACTCACAGTTGTCATTTTAACTCTTCACTTTATAAAACTCCTATCATACTAGAAATTGGCTTATGCTAGTAGAGTCCCTACCGGGGGAATTGGCTCCATTTTGCTGCAAAAATAACTGCAAAAGTGTAGCACAATTTCTTGACAACAGCAAGCGAAATTTTTCTGACAAAAAAGTGTTCCATGAGGAATTTCACAGTAATTTATAGTGGCTCTAACTAAATTCTGCAAATCTTCTTGCAAGAACTTTTCATACAAGGAGAAGGCAAACCAGAAGAAAAAGTTCTATCTTACTTGCCATGTTGCCACATCTCCATGCTGAAACAAAATATTTTGGTATAGAGATTAGCGGAATAAATAGAGCACACCAGGAAATATGATCATGTTCCATCCCCCATAGTTCTTTCTTCAGATTACCCTTCCATCCATTAATATTCCTATATGATGGAACTGCTAATGTCTAAGGTGACACACAATGTAAGCAGCAGTCTTCTGCTAAGATCTCCACTCAGCTGTTAGAATAAGGGGAATGATTCTGACTCATTCTGTCAAGATTACACAGGATTCTAAGTCCTGTATGCCTGGTCCTCACTACAGCTGGCTGAAGCTCAAAGCAGGACCTGTATATTGATCTTTCTTCACAGTGCTTCCCCTCTTCCTACTTTGAAAGATAAAAGAGGGGAGGGAGTCTTGAAGCAACACAGGTAAAGCTCAGCAGCTGAGTTTCAGAAAAGAAAAGAAATGGTATCTTTCTAAAGCTGCAACTAATGCTCTGCTCCCCAGCGGGCGGCCAGCAAACCCCAGCTCAGAAGCATCAGTCTTCTACTAAACACTTCCTGGAAGAGAATCTGACTGTTGAGTGGCTTAGAGTACAGATTATCTAGTAGGAGGTGGCAAAGTAAATTGGGACTTGCTGTTGGAAGGGAATTGCCCTGTTAACTTCCTTTCCTCCATCTCATAGCAACCCTGAGGAGATATTAGGAGCCATCTGAACAGCAGTCACTTTAACTGTGGTAGGGAGGTCTATCCAAGGAGTATTTCCCTGGAACATAACAGCTCAATGAATGAACAGGAGGTGGGGATGGAATGGGCAGGGAGGCAGACTAAAGCTGTGTAAGCCAGTTCAGCAGCACTTGCTGAGTCACACGGAGATGTTTCCTACTTGGAGACTGAGCACCAGACCAGTGATTCCCAGGGAACAGCAAGTACGCCTTTTCCCAAAGCCCTGCTCACCTATTAGAAATGGATGCTAGCTAAATGTCCTCACTTGAGGTTAAGGTCAGTTCTGAATTTGCAAAAACATGCACAGGTAAGCCTGTGCTTCCACACCTAGTACACCTTCATCAGCAATCACCAACACATTCCCACAAGCCCTGTTTAGCAGTCATAGGGATGGAATGGGCTCAAAGCTGGCTCTTGGCTTTCTACTCACTACTGATTTTGGGCTGATCCCAAAACCCTGTGGATACATGTTCACAGATCATTATAGCAACCACTCAAGAAGCAACTTATCTAGGAGAAACAGAAACAAGCCCTGGAATATGACAGAGCAAAGTTTGTAACACTAATGATTTCCACAGTGGCAGTAAAATTTATCATTCAGCAGACCTGCACGACAGAGGCACAAAGAGCACTGCAGCCACTTTAGCATGATGTTTCTCTAGCATCATGACCTCGGCATGGATAGGACAGTTTGGCACAAGATGTTTCTTTTGTGACTGGTTTACAGTCACTTGAAGCAGAACAGTCTCATCCACGGCTATGGGGAGTGAACAGGGAAAAGGTGGTAGTGACCTATTTGTGCAGCACTCCGAGAGCAAATGAGACAGCTCCATTTCACACACCAGACAAACTAAACCCCGTAAAAGGACCACCATCTGGCTGGTATATGAACTGATGAGTAGAAATATGGTTACATAAATGCTATGGTTCACTGAGTAAGGAGAAGAGAGACTGGCAGAAGCACTTGCAAAATGAAAAGCTTTCAAAACTATGCTTACATATCTTCAGCAAACAGGTGGGAAGAGCTATATTAGATTTGAAACATCTTGGATATTATGCACCTTGTCAAACAAGTTGCCAAGGCCTGGCACTGTCCTCCCTAAAGGATTTCCTGCAAAGGACAATGAATTACAATTCAAAAAGACACTGCGTAGCTGTAATTTCCAGTGTGTTCCTTCACTTCAGTGCTGTGAAGAATGGACAGATGTAGCACTGTTGCCAGCAATTGTGGTGACATGCAGTTATCTGAACTGATCCTGCTCAGCATCTTGAACAATCTGTGATCTGCATGTTCACTATCTCTGGCTTGTAGCCAGGGACAGACAAGATGAGGACAAAGCAGCAACTCAATCACCCAAATTCATGTTGCTCTCACAAAGCAGGAGAGCAGCCTCATATCCCTTGTTCATGAAAATACCAACTGGTATCCTACAACAAACACCTTGATGAGGTCACAGACACAGCAGCAGAGAGGATGCAAAAATCAACAATTCTCTCTTGTCTTTCTGGATGTACATGAAGGAAAAGACTCGTACATCAGAAATAACCATTCTTGGTGAACTAGGGCAAGGCACTGGGTTTTCTCCTGATGGATATTGTTATCTGAAATGCCACCAAAACCAAAGGAACATTTTTTGATGTATTTCTATTTGCAGCTATTTCAAAACTGCTGTGGTTTCATTTCTCTCAGATAACCCACTGACAAGGTTAATTTTATTGGAAGATTTAAGATATAACAGTGGTAGTCATCAGCTTGAACCCTTTTCCCTGTTGGCAGCTGAAATTAGCTGTGTAGTCAGTAATAATGTTAGGTTTGCATGGCCAGGTTTGGTAGCAGAGGGGAGGCTGGAGAAACAGCTTCTGTGAGAAGCTGCCAGAAGCTTTTGCCACGTCCTGCAGAGCCAACAGCAGCTGGGTCCAAGACAGACATGCTGCTGGCCAAGGCTGGGCCAACCGGAATTGGTAGTAATGACTCTGTGATAACACACTTAAGAAAAAGAAGGAAAAAAAAGTTATTGCTCAGATGTAATTGAGGCCAGAGAAGAATGGGGTGAGAACAAGTGAGAGGAACAGCCCTTCAGACACCAAGGTCAGTGAAGAAGGAGGGACAGCAGGTGCCCCAGGCACCAGAGCTGAGATTCCTCTGCAGCTGGTGGCGCAGCCCATGGTGAGACAGCTGTGCCCCTGCAGCCCATGGGGAGCCACAGGGATGCAGAGATCCACCTGCAGCCCTTGGAGGAGACCCACACCAGAGCAGGTGGATGCCTGAGAGAAGGCTGTGACTTTGAGGGAGGGACCCCACAATAGAGCTGGGGAAAGACTCCTCTCCCAGAGCAGTGGGAGAAACATGTGACAAACTGACCATAATCCCCATTTCTTTCTCCATGCACCGCTGGGGGAGAGGAGGCACAGCTGGGGAACAGGGAGGGGTAGGGAGGGGAGGAGGGCATTTTAAGATCTGTTTCTACTTCTCATAATCCTGTTCCCATTTTGAGTCTGTTTTGCTGAGACAGTACTTGGTGAGGGATCTCTAACTCAGATCTTATCTGAGACCCATGAACATTTTGTTATATTCTCTCTCCCCTGTCCAGTTTCAGAGGGGAGTGATGGAGTGACTTTGGTGGGTGCCTGGTGTCCAGTTAGGGTCAACACACCACAGTAACAAGCAACAGAGAGCTGTTCATTAGCTCCTATCCACTCTTCCAGTCACACTGGAAGCTCCTCCAGCACAACAGTTTAGTCAACAAGAAGGAATGGCCTACTCCTTCCTAAAAAGCGCACAGAAACCACACTCATGAACAGCATTTACTCCAAAGTCAATTTGAGGATCTGCATTTAATTACACTCAATTGAAGAACAATGTGACCACTTCCAATCTTCCAAATAATCCTCTGGAGCAGGTTGTTTCACCTCCAGCTTGCAGACTTTTTCCAAGACTACCCACTGGGACAATACTGAAACTGTTCTCTATACAACAGAAAGTCTTCAAGATTCTTCCAGGCCACAAGAATCAAACCTGGAAATCGTCCTTTGGAGTCTCAGAATTCCTCACTCATCCCCATGAGAAAAAACATACCAGCTGCAGAAAAACTCTCAGGAGTATCACAAAATCACGTGTACCAGTCTCAGTACATAGCAGCATGTACAATCAACCATACATTGAGTATACATTCAGGCATGTTCTTCCTGACATTTCTATGTTGAGGAATTCTTCTTATGAGCTAGACCACAATAAGTAGAAGCAAGAGGACATTCTTGCTGTAGTCGTAAGTTTACCGTCTCATTTTCAATGAGGCATAGCAAGTGAATGAGTGAGTGAAAATAATGAGGAAAAACAAGGATAATGACAATAGATCACAGTGTCATTGATTTGCTACACATGAGACTGATGACTCGGAAAGGCTCCTCTCTAATTTCTACATAGTAGCCAGCCCAAAATAATTGCTCACACTGGCCATCATTAATTTGTTGATTTCTTGAAGGCATTCCAATAGAAGCAGTAGATCTTAAAGGAGTGGGTAGCAGTTTTATGGACTTCTTCCTCCACAGCACTCTGCAAGTAAAAGGCAATGGGGAAGCATCTATGTAGATAATAGTAATATGCTGAACTTCAAAGGTGGGAGTCAAGGGAGGGAGGCATGCAGCACAACCTGATGAGATGGGATGACCAACTCACTCTGAAGTCAGTGGGACCCTTTCTAGTAACTTCAATGAAAGTTCAATCAAGCCCTAAAGGACAAAAGTAGATGATTAAGTAGGTGATTAAGGCAGACTCTGAAAGTGCAAACAGGTCTTGAAGTAATTTGGAAGTGTTAAAAAGTATGGCCAGTGCAAGCGGTAAGTTTCTGAAAAGTGAGGCAGAACCTGCATGCTTTGATGAGAGTATGTTTCCCAGGCATGAAAATTGCTCTGGTTGCAGGCACATTTCTAGATCATTCTATCATGGGAGCAACATAAAACATTATTTTCTCATAGGCTGCAAACGATCTGGGTAAAGAAACACATACTTTGTACCACTAGAAAGCTGGCACACTCAGATTTCTACTGACCATACACCATTCATTTCCAGTCCTTCTGGCTGCTAAGCTCTACAGGACTAATATATTTTAGTAACTCACAAAAGAGAAAAAAACATCTCACAGGTTTGATTCTCCTGTCTCCGATTAATTTTCTATTAGAGGGAAATCTCTATACCTTTCTAATTATACAAGAAAGGGTCAGCTCTCCCTCTACAGCCCACATGTCAAGGAGATGCATGCAACCTTCTTTTCCCTTCTATATAATAATTCTATTCAAATCCCCATGTATCTTCCCTCACTGTCTTCAATTCTAGTTCAAAACTGTCAATGTAGTATGAAGTGCTAAGGAAATAGATAAATAGTTCATGAAATTTCTATGGTGGGCTTCCTTTCTTAGTTGATAAAAAGCCACTGGTATATAGCACTCACTCTCCTCCAAACAATAACTATTACTGTTATTATCATGCAGACACTGAGGAGGAAGAAAATAAGTAGTAAGCAGAACAATGCACTTTTGAGGTCCAGCATATGGTTATCTAATAGAGAGAACAAATACTTTTGATAGATCAAAAAGGACAATTTTAATGACAGCAATCATTTCTTAGGTCTGGTTCAGGCTATGGACTGAGTTAAAAATGCTAGAATTCTAAATGTACTAAACCATACTCATCATATCTGCATCATTATACAGCATTACATTTAACTTTCAGCAATCAATAAAGTGAATTGCATTCATCAATGATTTGATATGTGTTGCCAAATATAAAATACTTAGCACTTTACATTTCTTTGTAAAAGCTGTACATTGTACTGTCTAAATTCTGCAATATTATAAATCTTTATTGTTGCTCATCCATCATTCCTCCTCCCTCCCTTCCCAGCTCTGCTTTTTTTTGCAATTCATTTTAGGCAGTTAAAACTGGGTGCAGAGCAACTAAACAATTATCTAGGATCAATTCCAAAGATACATTTGAGGAAAACACAAGTATGCTTTATGAGATTCCACTGGGAGGAAAGTTTATTTTTACCTGATTTGTTAGACACCCATATAATTGCCTCTGATGAGATGTGGCTCGTATTTCCTACTGCAATTGTTAATGGAATCTGCCACAAGTAGCTGCAAGACAAAGGAGGGGGAATCTAAGAACAAAAATACTGAACTGATTCTTCTCACAGCAATCAGGGATCATGTCAAAGAAATTAAAACACATCTCAGTAGGAGTATAAAAGTCGGTGGATTCTAACAGGTTACTTTGATCTGAAATGCATTTGCATTAGCAATAAAACAAAGAAAAATAATTTATAAAAAAAACCAACCTAAATTATATTTTACATTTTTTCACACATTATCATCATATGAGGACTTTTTAACAAAGCTTTTCCTAGTTTAAGAAAGTGTTTCAGAAAAGAGGAAATAATGATTTCTCATAAAAAGAAGAACACTTTACATTTACTTAGAAAAAACTTGCACATAAGACATGCTATGATTTATAGGGACTTCAAAGTTTAAAAATATCATACTCTTCTAGCAACATCTTAAAAAGCTACAATGGGCTTTCACTTCTTCTGGTTTGTAAAAACAAAATGAATGGGACAGATCTCCATTTCTTGACACCATTTATGACCACCTATGCATATGTAAACTGGAAAAAACACACTACATGTGGCTTTAGTGATACACTGGTATAATCAGACTCCATCTTCCCTGTAGGATATTACAAATTGTTTCACATTTGAAGTAAATGTTATAAATAAAAATCTTTATCTCAGTAAACAGAAACTGACTGTATAAAGCAAATATTTTTAGGGAGAGATGGAGAGGATTATTTCCTTTATGTCTTCATCATCACCTCTACTTCTTAACTCTCAAAAGAAGGATTTCACCAGTCAGTGAAAAAGTAGACATTTCCCTCACAGGCCTGCCATGTCATTTTGTAAATCAGTAAAGGGAAAGTGCTCAGTAATGGTACAGGTGCTCCCTTTGCCTTAGGTGCCTTACAGATGACCCTTAGGTAGGTGGTCAATGGGAGCAAGTGCACAGTTAAGCAAGGCAGCGTGGCAAGAGACTGGCCCCAACCCAGGTATCACCATAATAGTACCACTTTCATAGCAAGTAAGAATAGCATTTTAGACGGATTGCACTAAAATGGTGCAAAGATGAATGCAGGCCAGTTCTCTCCTGCTAGTACACAGCATTGCAAAACTAGCCCACGGAACTGAAGAAAAAAATAGATTTGCTCCTTTCCACTTACGCAGAAGCCTGCTCCATTGAATTACAAACACCAGCCAAATGTTCCACAGACACAGTCAAGACGGGCTGGCTTCCAAGGGTTGCCTGGCTGGCATGGCTCAGAGGCTGGGGGAGGGACAGAGCCCTGCCCTGCCACCACACTTGGCTCACAGCTCCCCATCCATTTGCAAAGAGCCCCCAGCACACACAGGAATATGCACTGCTTAGAACAGAATCATGTGCAGGGAAACATTTGGTCCATACAGCAGCGATTCAGCAAAGATGGGGAGATAATTCGGACAACTACACAGCTGAAAGAGCTATGAGTAACACTAGAAATAAAACATGGCATTTGCTGCCATATGAAAGAAGAAAAAAGTTTCTGTGTGATTTTAGGTTCCCTGATTGTTGGTACCATGACACACTGGGAAAATACTTAGCTCTACTCCTGCACTGAAGATAAGCTCCACATAAGCTCATGCTCTGGCAGGCACTTTTTGGATAATTAAGCTGTGTCATTTGAAGATTCTAATGGCTTTATCAGTCTGCCCACTCCTTGTTCTGGACATTATCACACTCCACAGTACAGCCAGCAGAAAAGGATGTCCACTGGTGCATTAGATTCTCCAGTCCCAAACTGGGGTCTTCACAAAAAGTTACCTTTATTTTTGGCTTAACTAATATTCTGGACTGCGAACTGGAGTAATGAGATGCAAGTGTATACTGTGTCCTGCTGCTTTAGCTACAGCAGCAGTAACTCTTGGGTTCAACAGGTGAGGGTAGTCAGGAGATGTTGTGAAGTGATGCACTGAATTATATTCACTACTACCGTAAATACGTTATACCGTACTAGACACATATCGGTGGTTTAGGGCCTTTCCATAAAAACCTCCTAGGAAATATATCACCTTTAGAAACATACCCAGTTCTAAATACTTAGCTCTTCAGAATGAAAAAGATCCTAGCAAACTATGATTGAGAAAAATAAGGTAAAATTCAGCATAGAGTTTCTACATTATTTGAAAGAACAGGAACATTGGTATCTGAAAAAAAAATTAAAACTGCATTTGCATGGTATGTTTATGACACTTCAACTCCTAGTGAAAAAGCTAAACTGCAAAATAAAAGATACTGGGAGCTGCCTGTGTAGCTGATTTAAGCACATATATACACACCCACAAATATTCATGTATGAACATATACATGGACACCTGTTATTTTGAGAATGAGCTTCACAGAAAGGTATTCTGTACATTGCAATATCTATACAGAGAAGAATTTTGTATTACCTTACAATATTTTATACTGCCTGCAATTAAGGTAAATGCTATTGAAGTAAAAACAGAACCTTCTCTGAAAGGCAATCTAGCTGCAGAACAAGTGTCACAAAATCTACCCACTAGAAAACGTGGGATTTAGTTGGAAATATTTGTACTTGCAAATTTAACTTTTATCTCCTCAATATAAGAGACCTCCTGACATTCTTGATGCTTTCCAGAACCTCCAAATCTCACCCTCTTGGTTAGTGGTTTCCCAGAGGAACTACAGGTGTCCTTTTAGTAGACATCTAGAAAAAAAAACATTTTTCCTACTTTACTGCTGTTGTTTTCTCTGTTTATCTGTTATCTCCTTCCATTCCTCTTCATTCTCAGAGAAACTTCTGCTGCTGTTGCAGAAGCTGTAGCTAACTTCTGTATATGTGAGGGAAACACATCTGGCTCACCTTCCAAAAAGGCGTCTTCCATTTCATTGTCTCTGAAATGATCTGTAGGGACTGTGTTCTCCACGTGTGACTTGAGCAATAGGCAAACTAAGCAAACTTTTCTTGCACTTTTCTACCAGGAGTCTTCTGCTTTACAGAGCAAAGAGGAAAATGGGGCCCCATTGTCTGGCTTTCCTCCTGCTTTGTCTGAGATTAGTGCAGACCTTTTATTTATTCTTTATATGTTGAGAGCACCACCAGCATGCTCTCAGTATGTATCTAACTGGGGAAAAAAGCATCCCGTTCCACCTAGCCATCTGCTGCCTGCTGTGACAAACCAGTTCCAGTGACAATAAGAATCTAGCCTTGAGGGCCCAGTGACCAGGGCAGCAAGACCTGAAACAACCCATTTAGTCCTCTTACTATCAAGATTATGTCTGCAGGACTCAGATGCCTGTACAGATAGCACACTCAGCCCCTGGGTGAAATGGTGCCAATGAACTGTGTGTTCAGTCTGCCTGAGATGATGCTCAGCTGCAAAGGTGTCCCACATAATGTCCTCCACAATCAAACCTGATCACTTTGATGGGAAGCTGAAGGCTCCTCTTATTGTGGAAAAACTAAGGGCTATTTCAGGAATTTAAAAAAAAATTCCCTGAAGCTGAGGAGGAGAGACACCTAAAACTAGAACAGACATGTTAATATGAGCTGTGCTGAACATAACATTGTTCAATCTTTAAGAAATATAAGGAAAGGGGAATCTTGTTGAAAGGTTGTATAAATAAACCTTTTATTGTTGATTTACAAGTGAGAAACTGCTCATGTGAAATAGTTAAACTTAGGTTGACAGGAAAATGCGCAATTAAAGGGAATGCACTGGTGGATTTTTGTGGCATCATATCATTGCATAATACTGAAGCGTTTTCATTCAGCCCAATCAGAAGGACTTGTTCCACAAAGTATCAGAATCTTGCATCAGCCAAGGTACATGCAATACTAGAAGCTAGCTAATGCAATACTAGAAGCAAACTAATTATGCTCTGTGTGGATTATATAGATTTTTTTTTTTGTCTTGAGCATTACATAATGACTAGGTAGGCAGTATTAGTACACTTTATCTCACTTGGAAAATTATCGTATTTGTGATGATTAGTTGGTTGCAACTTGATTTACAGCAAAAAAGAACTGAGATCCCTTTGTGGGCAAATCCTGAGATCATAAAACATTGAACAAACATGATGCCTGCCTCACACTTTTGCCTCTGATGAGTACTAATACTGTAGTAACACTGGGGTTTCAGTGGCTTCTTTCCAAAGAGCTATGCAAAGCCAGAAAAAGGGCAGTAGATTATTTCCTCTGTTTACAAAATAAAGATCTCATGTAATTAAAAACGAAAAGGTAATGTTCCTGGTATTTCAGATTTTGCACACCTTTTTAACTACTTTTCCACATTAATGAATGTGAAATCGTTTTGCTGGCATGTAAATCCATACATTTTCAAGATTCATCTTCCCAGTAACCATAATGTACCAAGCTTCCAGACACTCCTGGCAGAGAATATCACATTCTTCCAGTGCCATTTTTCCCCTCTCCTCTGGATTCAAAACTAAACAAATTTGAGCTTTCTTAGCCATTACTCACAGAACAATGAAGGTATCTGCTTGATATTCGGATGCTTATTATCCTGCATTATAAGGGGTATACAAGCAATGTGACTGCTTCACATAAAGTGACAGAACATCTCTAACTGAAGTACCACTGTAGAATTCAGCTTACCTACATCTGAGTGGCAGAGAAAGTGAACAACCATACTCCTCTTTTATCTTCCTTTTACAGACCTCTGGGTTAAAGATTTCTAATCTAGCCTGCTGTTCTTTACACCGAAACTGTACTTAATCCTTCTTATTGTCCACTTTTATATTTTTTCTACTTATTATTTCAGGTTAAAAAACCAAGCCTTGCTTCAGTGCTTTGAAAGCACATCTACCAGGGATTAAAAGTGGCATAATTCTTTTCTCTTCTACACTCCTTAGACTTTTTTAAATGCACCTTTCCTACTAATCCCTACTTTCTATTTACTTGCTTGACCGTGTCTGGACAGCGAGCTGATGTTTAGAGAACATCACCTACCACAGGTCCAAGATCTCTTTCCTGAGAGAAAATAGTTTCTTCAGAACCCATCACTGAGTATCTGAGTTAGAACTGCTTTCCTCACATGTATCACCTCATTATCAACATTAAGCTCCATCTTTTTATTATCATGTCAACTAGCACTAAGGAACACTTCTGTCATCTTGGTAAGTAATGCTTGTTTTTATTACACTCACAAAACTCCTATTATCAGAAAACTCTTGACACCTAACTCTTCCACACCCTTTATGTCATGGCTGAATAGGAAAAACATTCAGTGCAGATTTCTCAAGAATCTCATAGGCTATGATCTTCCACTAAGAAATTCAACCATCTAATTTTTCACTTTTTGCTTACATTTCGAAACAGCTCTTCTCTCTTATCCTGATACAGATTAATTTCTTTAGGAATATTTAAAGAGGAAGCTGGACCCCAAAAACCACATAAAAACCCAGTTAAATTACAAGAAACTACATACATCTGGATTTAGAATACATATGTTTATAGTCTTTGATTATATACTTAGCCAGGAAATCAAAGGAGGAGAACTATGGCAAGGCAGAAGGACAGAACAGTATACGGATTTTAAAGGAAAAAAAATACTTTTTTTTAGTACATCTAACAGAAGAATGAGGGACAAAAATAAAAGGCTTTGCACAAAAGCAAATTAAGTGATTTGCCTCTTAGCAGAGTACAATAAGGATAATTATTTAAAGTGTAGTGGCAATCATAAACTCAAATCATAGAATTATTTGGGTGGGAAGAGACTTTAAGAGATAAAGTCTTCTGCTCTAATGTGATCAGAGCATAGGAAAACAAGTTTCACCGTAGGTAGAACATGATATCAAATGAAGATATACAGGCTCCATATTCAGTGGTATCACACAAAATCAATCAAATCAATTGAGGCAAATGATTGGCCATCTCCTTTTTCATTAATCTCTCCCACTGCAAAGCTTCTACAGAACTACTTTCAGGAAAGCTTAACACAAAAAGCTGTATGTGCTTTCAAATACCTCAGCAGGCTGATAAATGGAATTGTGAGTTATCTTGGGCAGGAAGAACAGAAATCATGTACCCATCAGTTGGCACTGGTGAAATCCCAACCATCACTCTTTCATGACTCAGTTTCTCTGGCAAAAAATTCAGTTGTTCAAGGTGATGACAAATGAGCTGTCGTAGGGTATTTGAGGCATCTGCTATGGTTTGTAAGATCATAAGGGTCATCTCACCTGTGTAGTAGCAGCACAAGGCAAAGTAAGATACCTGATGCCACCTTGAATGGCACCAGTCACATGTGCAAGCAACTAAATGGGCCTGGTCATCCACTCAGTGTTGACAGAGACCTTCCATAATCAAATGCGAGTTTCCCTATGAAACTTTTTCATTTCAAAGTGAAAAAGGGCAATTTTCAAAACAAAGGTGCTTATAAGAAAAAGAAGGCTTCAACACAGATTTTCAAATACAGTATTTTAAAGAGGCACTGCTGCAAAATTTTACAACTCCTGTTTTAAATAAGAACTTTCAGTTTGCTACTTCAAAAAATTGCAGGGAGAAGTTAATATAACTCTAACTGAAATGTAAGGTAGTTAACTTACAGAATTAAAATGAATGTTCTAAACCAATTTTTCCCCAATTTTTGCTTTGATTTTTGTCTTGATTCAGTGCAGGGAAATGTTTTGATATGTCGAAAATTTCTGTGGGATGGGAATCCATTTCTTGTTCATTGGTAACACTTACTAATCTTTGTGAAGTATTTTGAGAACATAACAATGTAAGACCTCATATCACTGAGAGATAAGATTAAAGTTATTTAACACAGAGATAAAGTGAGGCATAAAAATAGCTTAAGAGTAAAAAGCATAAAAAAGAAAATCCAAGAGTAAAACTGACTGGTTAAGACACCTGTTTCTTTATTTTAACCACCAGAACTTAATACTCAAAATGCCAACTCCGTCTCTTCAGTTAAAGATAACAACCTAGTACATCCAGAGTGGCTGAAGATGAGAAACAAGGAGCAAGGACTCCTTGGCATCAGTTTCCCATTCTCAGCTCTCTCCAGATGGAAATGCTGAAGTCCCATACATAAACACATATGCTCATATGAGCAGCACTGAGTCTGAGACGTGAACACTTCCCTAGTGTGGCCCTTGCAAACACTGGTGATTCCCTGAACAGGTTAGGATGCTGACATTAGCATTTCTTATCAAGGGAATATATTGCTATGAGTCATCTGCATGGATTGGAAATCTTGGATTTCAGACACAAAAAATGTACAAAAGAAAAGTAATACGAAAATCCGACCTTTTGAAAGCAAGTAAATCTTACAGAACAAAAACTAAGATTTAAAGATTTGTATTTTTACTTCAGTTGAATACTTGGCTGATCTCCAGAGACATTCACAAATAGTGGCAAGTAAAAGAAGCATTTAGATGGATGGTTGCAGATGTTTCTGGCTAATGACCTTAATGCTCATTATAAATTAAAAGGCACAGAAAATTGATAACAAACTATGTAAAGGATTGTGTGATATTTGGATATTAAACCAGTACAGGAGGCAGACAGTAGAGATCTCTCCCTTTTCCTGCCAAGACAAGTGCAGTTTCTGTTAGCAAGATTAGCAAGGTTTGGACTACTGCTTCATAGTAGCTGGTATGAGGCTGCTTCATTGACTGTTGTTGAAAACAGTTTTGATAACAAAGGGATGTTTCAGCTATTGCTGAGCAGTACTTACACAGCACCAAGGCCTTTCCTGCCTCTCACCCCACCTTACCAGCCAGGAGGCTTGGGGTGCACAAGAAGCGAGGAGGCACAGCCAGGATAACAGAGCCCAAGTGACCCAAGGAATGCTCCATACCATGTGACTTCATGCTCAGTATATAAAGCTGGGGGAGAAGGAGGAAGAGGGGATGTCACAGCATTTGTCTTCCCAAGTAACTCTTAAGCATGATGCAGTCTGGCTTTCCTGGGGATTGCTGAAAACCTCCCTGCCCGTGGAAAGTGGTGACTAAAATCCTTCTTTTGCTTTGCTTGTGCACACAGCTTCTACCTTTCCTTTTAAGCTGGTTTTGTCTCAAGCAATGATTTTTCTCACTTCTTCAATTCTCTCCTCCATCTCAATGCAGGGAGCGAACAAGTGGCTGCATAGCACTTAGATGTTGGCTGAGGTTGAACCATAACACAAGCCAAAAGAAAGCCTTTGTTTTCACCGAATTTTGAATATTAAGATATTGAAGGTTTAAAGATAAATTGTGAACAGAAAACCCGAAAGTGTATTCAACTAATCTATAAAATCACGAACCTTGTTGCAGTGATACCTGGAAGCATTTAATCCTAGGGCTGAGAGCACAAGTACATGTAAGGTGATCAGTGGAAAATGAGTGAAAGCTGTTGAACAGCAGAACAGCTTCAGAGCTTCCTACTACAGAAGAAGATTATACAAGAAGCAGAACTCAGCAGGATACAATTTTGTAAGCCACACTTTCTGGAAAGACTGTGTTGGGAAAGATAATTTAAAAGTATCATAGAGATTTTCCCAGGTTATTATATAGTATAGTATCTCATTCGGTTAGGAGTAATTCAGGTTCCAGGGGAAGCTCATTTGAGTATCACAGGAAATCACACATTTTTATTAAGTGCAGTTCTACAAGAGTGTTAGTTCTGTTTAATGGATAAGGAGCTGACAATATATTCATGTTGTGAATATCATTCTCACAAGACTGAAGAACACAGAGATTTCATTAGATTTAATACATGCCAGTAAAGTGATTGTAGGCTGTGCCCAGAGGCATAACACAACAGAAGATGTTATTCCCTCTCTCACAATTATTACACCTCCTACACTGAGACAGGGTGTCAAGGGATTCCTTGTACCCTGTGAGCATGGAAGATGGCAGATAGGAAGGGAGGATTTCACTAACTTTATAGCAAAGACAAACAGAAGTGAAAAATGGATAAAAAAGAACAATTTGAAATAGCTGAGATCCCCTGAACACAGCTTGAGGTTACCTGCATATGCCCAGTGTGACCCTAATTCCTGAGTTCAAAGTGAGAATCAGGAGTTTTATACAAACAACAGTGGGAAATACATGAGAAACACTGGTAAAGGTAACTGATTAAGTTGAATTTGCCTATAAGGGGGATGAAAAAGCAGACATCAGACTTTTTCATCAAGGACCAAGTTGCAGTCAACTAACTTGAAAGCAGAAAGGACAGTACTTTACTTGTATTAACAGGAGAGGGCCTCCTGATGTCTGAATCAGACAAAAATCCTGCAGATAGGCAATTTCTCACTGCAACACTGTATGCAGTGCAGAAATGAAACAGCAGGGCACAGTGAGTGTGACACACACCACATTAATCGTAGGATCCACAGTTTGCTGGGTATAAGCAAAATGAGGAAAGGAAATGGTGCTGACATTGGGATTCTTGGGTTTCAGTGGTTCTGCCCTCACCCAAGACTAACAGACTGGTCAACCATTAAAAGGTAAGNAAAAAAAAAAAAAACCCCCAAACTAATAACACTAACCACACAAGCAACTGGAAAATGATTGGAAGAAAAAGGTTGTGGAAATGCTTAATCTAAGATTATTCTACACTATACTGGGCAGAGGAGTTTCATGTTCCTTTACAAAACTTTTTGGACTTTCATGGACTCTGTGAATTAAAGACAATGTTTCAGCATTGTATTTAAGAGCTCTATCTGGCTGTAATACAGATGGTAATTTTTTCAGTCAAAAGTCCAGATATAGTGAAGTTAGGGTGCAATATAACAGACACACAGTATTGTGTAAGCAGGTAACAAAATTCCAAGTGAGGCACACATTAGTACTCAGAAATTATTGGTCTTCTTGTTACCATCTAAGCCAAACACTGTCAAAACCTACATGAGCTTTTTGGATCAGTTCTTCTTTCTCCCTAATGCCCCATCTATAGAGGTGATGAAATTTTTCAGTCAGACAAACCTACCATCCAGAAAAACCCAACAGGGTCAAGTCGTGATAGGTGCTGCCAGGCAGATAATGGCTTCCCCACCTGGTGGCTCTGAATGGGCTTCACACCTGAGGTGTCAGGTTTTGAAGAGTATTTCAAGTTTTTAATAGAAGTGAACTTAGAAGACATCTCATAGATGAACAGAAATCAATTTGTAGAGCATTCCTGCCTCTTAACTACTAAGATTTATCTACTTTGTCTGAGGCTTTGAGTGGATGGGCACTTGAATACAGGTAATACGTATTTCAGAGGGAAAACTCTGGGATTTGGAAGGCATTTGGAATTGTGAACCTATTATAATTTTGAACACGAATTATACTTAGCTGCACACATGAAGGAAACCATGAATAATATGTATAGTTTCAAGAAATATTTAAAATTGCATGAGAGTGACTAGGAAGACTATTCTAGTCTTGAAAGAGGCTAGCAGCTCTAAGGATGACTTGCTTCTGATTTTAAGCTTCTTTAATGGCAGTCCTGCCTCAATACAGCCGCCAATTTTATGTATTTGTCTATTACATATGCTTTCATTTAGGAACATATTAAAAAAGGCAATCATATTGGTATACTTCAAATGAAAGGTTGACAGCTGCTTCTAAGAGCAACTATTTATATGATGGATCATGGATTGTTTGGGGTCTTTTTCTGTATAAGGACCTAAATACAAAGATATAGAGATAAAAATCTTCAATGTCAGTACAGGATTGCTGGAATGTATATTAGAGGAATGAATTTTAGAGGCATGTATTTTAAAAAAATAATTGACACTATAACTCATCTGTAGTCACAAGAGCTATTAACATGTTTAACAGCAATGTATTGAAGATACAGATTTTGTGGTTTTCCTTTACTCTGCCATAGTCCTAATTCCTTCTGGATTTTGCAAGAATCTTTGGAATAATTTTTGGCAATAAGTAAATCCTAGAGCAGAGAAAGGGAAAAAATTTACATTTTCGAGGAGTCTTATACAAAATACAATGCCCTTACCAATGTAACAATAATACAAAGCTCCAGATATAAATAAAAGATTCATGGCTGTAGCAGCAGCCCTAGCATGAAAGAGCTTATGTGTGGCTCTGCACTGTGGGTCTGCCTTACGATGACCACCTGCATATTCTGTTAGAAATTATCTGCACGCCTTCGGCCATCCTGTCTAAACTTCATTATCATTTTGTTTTTTAAGGGTAGACACAAGGTAATTTAAATGAGTAAATTTGAATTAAATTACCAAATTTTAGGGAAAAAAAAAAAGCATTGTCTGATAATAACATAAGATAACTGATATAATTATCTGATTACTAAACCTCCTATAAAACTCTGTAACATTAGCTAAATATTTAATAAAAAATAACTTATAAATGAGGTGGTTATAAATATTGTGAAGCTATCTAAAGCTCATTCATTTCAGTGCCATTGCTAGCAGTGTACCTTACCAAATTTAGAAAAATTATGTGGGCAAAGAACAAATACTACAAATTCTTTGTCAGCACATGCAGTCACCTCCCTGCCTAACAGTACCTTTTACACTAAAACACAAAAGGCTTCATTTTCAAAAGCGACAAGCGACTCTGGGTGTTGAATCAAAGATGGATACAAAGAAGCTTTAGCAGTGTTAAGTGTCTGTCCTAACAGCTGCCTCTTTACCCTGCAGTAAAGGCTCTTTATCTCTCCAACATCCTCTGTTCTGCCTTGCACCAGTGCAAAATGCCCTTGCAGAATTGCAGCCGATCAAGGTGCTGCTCATGTAAACCCCCATGTCTGTGTAGTCCTTTACCCATAAGCACAACCCCTTCACTAGAACACAGATCTGAGATTTCTCTGAGCAGAGCACAAGGATGTGTTATGGACTGAGAAGGATCCACAGGAATAAGAGTAGGACTTCAGCTATGTTTAAAATCCTCCACTATGTTCTCAGAGATTCAGTATCAAATATTTTTCAGTATATTCCAGGGCTCAATTCAGATTTTTTCTTTGAATACTATGAATTTAAGCAAGATTAAAATATAATTCCTACAATGGTTTTTCTTTCCTCAGTAAACTTCGCAGAGTCCCCTACCAAAGTATCTCCTCCATAAAATTCAAGATTCGACTACTGAGTAAAAAGGCTTATGCAAAGGGATAAGAAAAGAAAGCCATTATTAGCAACTTTAAAAAGCGAAAGGAAGAAGACATAAAAAATGGAGCATGTTAGAACTTTTATCCTCTGATCTACAATGGGGAACTCACATCTCTAATTTTTCCAAAGCCAATAAAATATGACATTTATTCACCCTCATCCCTCCTATAAAACTTGTCTCTGCCAAATGCTTTCTGGGCCTTCCCCAATCTGGTGTTTCCCCTCACTAAAGCACTCACTTTAAACCCCTTTTCCATTTCCCTGGTAGTCCATTTTTGCTTATTCCAGCTAGACAACCTTTATGTTCCAACTCCGGCTCATGCCTGCACCCTGCCATGCCACGTTGCCTCTCCTACCCCCCGCATGTTAAGCAGCTCTCCATGAGCACTGCCGTCCTTTTTCTCCTCTTCATCTCCCAAAGACTTCCCTCTATATTAAAACACAGCAGTGCCCTCAAGTACATGCTCCTTTCTTCAGCATGAAATTGATTTAATTAATGTGACTCAATTAACTAGACTGGGTATCTAGCAATTCCTGAGAGTTAATGTTAGCAAATAAGATGAGGAAAGTGGCACATTCTGCAGTGACAATAAAATACAACAGCAGCTTTTCTCTGTCAGCCTAACTTCTATCAGGATACAGGTGCTGCCACCATGCAGGAAGCAATGACACAATACACTAATTTTGTCTTTTTTAGCATTCTGCAAATTCTAACACTGAAAGTTGCCTATATATTGCACACCAGAGCGTCCTGGAAGTTTCCCAGTGAGAAGAACTTCTTGCAAATAGAAGCTGTGAAATGATTTTGGAAATTAAGTGTTAAATTATAATTGGCATTTCTGCTGTCTTTGCTAGCAGCAAAATCTTGCTGGAGACACTAGCACAGATAGATACTGGAAGAGATTTTAAGCGTATTTCCTATTCAGATTTTTTTAAAAATGCAACAATCAGAAAAGCCTCTAAAAATGAAAAAGCAAGACAAAAAACCAGGACATTTCTAGTGGCTTTTACAGAAAAGAAAAAACCTTATTGCAACAGGGAGTGCACTGCACAAGGGCTGGGCTAGTAAACACAGCAAAGGCACTGTTCCAGCATGTACCCAAGGCAGGCACGCTTGCTCCAGGTCACTGACCGAGGCAGCTCCTCTATGGAGCTGTCTAAGCCTGCTCCTATGCAGAAGCAGCACTCAGCACAGCACTGTCCTCTCAGGCTGCTGGGGTTAAGGACTGTCCTTACGCACATCAAAGGACAAGATCTACTGGTGTCATAGAGATGGCCTCTACTCCAGTGTGCATTTCAAGAGAAGGAGCACCCCATGCTTTCCCACTCTTCTGCAAGAACAAGTATTTTCAAGTCCCTGATTGACCAGCTGAAAAAAATGGTTAAATCAATACCTGGCAGTGTTCACACACAGTTCTGTGATCCACTAAGGACTCTTGATATTTTCATCTCATTCCTGTTAATTTCATTTCCTCTATGCCTAATGCACTGGTACCTTCCTTTCCTAGAGCCTGTTCCCTTCATCACTATTACAGCAGATATAGAGACATTGAGGTCACTCCAGATGGACTAGGGGTACCACATCTACTCCCTAGGTAACAACACAATAGCTGTTTCTGGTAGAAACACTGATACAAGCCCAATTTTTCAGGAATAGTAAAGATGAAAGGCATAACAAGAAAACACTCAAAGGACTCGAGAAAACGGAAGATGAGAGGGTATTTCTCAGAGACAGGGAGGTAAATGAGCACTTTGTTTTCTATTTCTATTCTGTTAGCCCTCTTTCCTCAGTTTACGGAACAATATTTGTCCATATTATGGTCCTTTTTTATTACGTAATTAATACTACATATGATACGTTAATCCACAATTGCTCTAAGAACATAGCAAAGATACTAATCAGCATTCCCCCTGTGCTCCTGATGTTTTGGTTTGTGTTTAACCAGCTCCCAGCTCCTTAGCTGGTAAATGGACAGAGTAAGTTCCCCATCGCTGCTCAAGTAATAATGCTATACAACTATGTAAGAATACACATGGCAATATCCAAACACAGCAATGCTTTTACTATGCAAATCATTATCAGTCAAGGGTCAAGCACAGCCCTTTTTCTGCAAAACCTGAATAAATAAAGGAGCTTTGACTAGGAAATTCAGAAGAGACTTGAAGGGAAATAAATTCTTGAAGTGAAGTGCCTGCTGAGCAGCTCTGCAGCCCTATAAAGCCTTTCAGCTATTGCAATTATTACAGGATGTTAGACTCACTGTACAGCTTTGGTTTTGCTGGTCATGTCCATGGCTTGTATTGTTCAACTGCATTTTCCCCAGTTCAGCTACACAGAGAAAGGCATGGAGGATTACCACACTACAGCATGCATGCATATCCTGTCCCTATCCTGATCTGTTCATCTTCCTGTTTTTCTCTTTCCTCACAGCTAGCTGTGTTCAGTGCCTAGCAAGACATTCCCCTTTAGGATATTATCATGAACAAGCAAAGATTAGCTATGGAAACT
Organism: Donacobius atricapilla; assembly: GCA_013397315.1. Classification (NCBI taxonomy): domain Eukaryota; kingdom Metazoa; phylum Chordata; class Aves; order Passeriformes; family Mimidae; genus Donacobius; species Donacobius atricapilla. The sequence goes on along the minus strand of WBMY01007212.1, from coordinate 1,827,403 downwards.
GCATGCATGATAAGAACACTGTATAAATGAATATTATCCCAGCAACATTAACTTAATTATTTTGATAACATTGGAAAGGTTACTTCTCCACTTTTACAGAGACAAGCTCTGTATATTTTTAGAGGGCAAAACATCCACAACCAGAAAGCTTTGGTCTGCTCTTCAATATAGTATATAAAAGGTTTGTGGATTTCATCAAAACTGGTTAGTTTATTGTCTAGACCACAGATTATTTTTCATAAGATTTTTGTCATATCTGTGAGCCGTTTTGTAATGATGGATGAGACTAGTGCCTTAAAATCATCATTTTCTGTAAGCAGGGAAACCCACTGAACCCTGTCAGATGGAATATCACCTTCTCTCCTGGAGCCTTACAAAGTAAGGGCATAATCTATTCTCACAGGGTATACAGGAGTCTGGGACCAAACCTACACTTAAATAAAGGGTTGTTACATAGGGATAGAATATGGATTATACAGTTATAATAGGAGTTTTAAAGTTTTGCTTGCATAAGCTGAAATTGCTACTGAAACATTATACCAACCACAGTCTTCGTCACTCAAATCAAAGCTGGTGATTTTGGCCCTTCTAAGGAATGATGTTTCTAGAAACAGTGTCTGTCATTTTAAGTTTTATTTTCTCATAAATAAGAACTATGGATCATGTGAAGGCATAAGTGTCAAGCAAAATCTATGTCCAGTTTACAAAGAATTGAAATTGTATACTTTCTATAATTTCAGTGCAAATGTTAGAGCTTAGCAAGCCATACAGTCAATTGTATGCACCGAAATAAATCAGTTTGTATACGTATGGGTCTTGAAACACATTTTCCTATGGGTATAATGATAAGGAGCGAAAATATGCAGGAGACTGGAAAATGTGTAATCGTTCTCTTCTGCAGAATTAAAGACACTTATAGTAATGGACTAGGCATCAACCACTGCCAAAGGTATCAACAATTTTCGCTTTTATAGTTTATCACTTAGAAAAATCTGCTTGCTGCTTTTGTCTTCCTCTACACGGTTTCAGAGTTAAAAATTAAATATGCACCTTCGCATTTCATTTTTAATAGTTAATTGCTGCATAAATAAACAGCATAAAGCAAAGTACAGACATTTTATAAAACCAGAATGGTTCCAAAATATTCAGTTGCCTCTTTATTTACATTCCTTATGCAGTAGATACATTTGAAAGACCTATTCTGAAGTGACTCTTTCTACAGTAAGGCAAAGTTAAATTTGCCTAGACAGCATCGGAACCAAAAAATTAAACTCCTCATCATTTTGAAGGCAATAGAATTGGCATTTATTGCTCTGCCATACTGAACTACAGCCCCACCTCTGGATAACGGAAGACTACAGGGTAGATGGATGCTTTAAGAGCATTCCCTCTTCCCTGGAGCCCTCCAGCGTGTACTGTGTTGTCTGTTTAGATGACAAACTCCTGGAAATGCCTGGACCTGAACATTTTTCTGTGTTTTGTACAGATCTACTTCTTATGGTGTTTAGAATGATCATCACAATTAATCCATACATAAACTACGCTAAGGAAGCCAATGCTGCCTGCCCTGCAAGAGCACAGCCTCAGATGTGGCATAAATACTATTTGCTGTCTGTTATTTACAGTGCCTATTACGGCTCCCCAGGGAGACATGAGTCCAATGCCTAAATTCACAGTTCATGCAGGGGAGGTAAGCACCAGCTTTATTGGACTGTGAATTAGGCTACTGATCTGTAACACCCCCAAAGCCTGCATGCTGATGATATGTATTGATTGATATATATATATACATATATATATATATATGTATGTCACACCCGCAGATATTAGCAAATCCTTGCCAACTTCCTGACCAAAGCCACCCACAGAACAAGCCAGAACACTGCACCGCACAACACTGCTACCATGCCCCTTGGTGAACTTGTAGAAAAATTGTATTGTGTCACACAAAGTTCAGCTCTTGCAGTATTAAAAACAAAGGTAGAGTAATGCATCTTGAACTATCAAATGACCACCCGCGAATGTGATTTTCCCTGTCTACTGCTTTCACAATAACTGAAGCAACAGTCATTTCAGCGGTGGAAAAAAAAGAAATAAAAAAGCCAAACAACTGAAAAATACCTTGGTCACCACCAACTAAAAGATTAAATTCATTTTCAGTATCTCAACCTTGTTTTTTACTTAATTTGATGGTATGAACGGACATCATTGACACATGGCCATTGTGCACACCCAGCCACATGTGTCTTTGGGCAGTGCACAAACGAATTGCATGGTCAGTGTTATAACACTCACACACCAACTTATAACTAAGCCATAGGATTTTAATGTAAGTTGATAGATGATTTTTGAAAGGTGAATGGCATAGGTAAGTTTCACCTTATGCTAAATGTATATGGTTCCTGTTCTTTGGTATTTATACTTATGTAACATAGCTTTCAAATAACTTCAACTGGGAAGTGGCAAACTAGCTCTATGTCCTAGGGTGACTTCATGATGCTTGTATCCCAAATCATCTGTTGTTTGTGCTGTATATGGAGTTCTGTGCCTTTAAGACTGGTTCTAAGAGCGAAGTAGGGAGAAGAAGAAGCTCAGAGTTTGTTTTGAGAAACTGCCTGACTCCTACATATTCCTTCTCTGGACTGTGGTTCTTCTGAAGCACAGGCAGCAGGACAGAGATCTCTTTGCTTTTAGTTAGTTTTTAGCTAGCTGAGGCAGAGAAGTCCCTGGACAGTTTTTTTTTTCTCCTTTTCTTGTGAGTGTTTAAACCTGCTCTGGACTGAAAACCCAGAGGAGCACCGGGAGCTCACACCTGTGGCCCACCGGGGCCCAGGATGGCATTTTCCAGAGCCACTGGAGGGACTGATAAGAGACTGAGCGAGCCGAGCTACAGCAAGGGCTGAGCTTGGCAACTCACCTCAGAGCAATGAGAGGTTTTATTGTTTCATATTATTCATTCTTTATGCTTGTGGGCACTTTGTTTGTTGAATAAATAGCTTTTTCCACTTTTCTCTGAGGAAGTTCTTTCCCAGACCAGCTGGGGGAGGGGCTGTTTGGGTTTGTTTCCCAGAGGGACCCTATTCAGGGGTTTTCTCCCAAATTTGATCTAAACCAAGCCAGTCTGCTAACTGGCTGGAGTAAACAACTCATCTGTAAAGCTGTCCTTGAGCAAGGGGTTTCTTTCCTGTTTGTGCTTAAAAGAAAATGGAAGCATAGAAAAAAAAGCAATCCAAAGGGGGAATGAACAGATCTGCCAAAGGAGATACATATACGTATTATACTGCCTGTTAGGATACCAAATTCCTGGCAGGGTTCACATGAATATCTTTTGTTATGCTCTCTCTAGCACTAAATCTTATTTCAAATGTTTAGAAACAAGAATTGTAATAAAATCTGTGGACAAAATCTCCTAATAATTTGAGATTTTGCCCTGGCCATTCCATATATGACAACATACAGTTTGAATTACAAATTAATGTCATGTATGAAAATAAAAGTCTAAGTCTCATATTTATTGGGTTTGCATGCAAGGCTTTGGTGTGTTACAGGGGTGGCTTCTGTGAGAAGCTGACAGAAGCTTCTTCCCCCATGTTCAGCAAAGCCAATGCGAGTCCCAGGAGAGACCCACTGCTGGCCAGGGCCAATCCCCGTCAGTCACTGCGGCAGCACTTCTGAGCTAACGTGGGAAAAAAACTGCTGGGAAAGAGCAGGTGGAGAAAGGAAAATATGCAAGAGAAAACAGCCCTGCAGACCCCAAGGGCAGGGCAGAAGGAGGGGCAGGAGGCCCTCCGGGCACTGGAGCAGAGATTTCCCTGCAGCCCGTGGTGCAGCCCATGGTACTGGTACGACAGGATGTGACCCTCCTGTCTGTGGAGGTCCATGGAGGAACAGAGATCCAGCTGCAGCCTGTGGAGGGCCCCACACTGGAGCAGCTGGAGGCCTCAGATAGTGTATGACCCCGTGGGAAGCCTAGGTGGGAGCAGGGTCCTGGCAGGACTCCTGATCCCACAAGGGACCCACACTGGAGCAGTGTGTTCCTGAAGGGCTGCACCCTGAGGGAGGGACCACGCTGGAGCAGTTTGTGAAGAACTGCAGCCAGTGGGAAAGACTCATGATGGAGCTGTCTTCTGTGGTAGGAACCCCACACTGTAGCAAGAGCCCTCCACCTGAGGAGGAAGGAGCAGCAGAGACGTGTGATGAACTGACCGCTGGCTGTAGTTTTGTTCCCCTGCACTGCTGGGGAGAACAAGGTTGAGAAAATCAGGAGTGAAGTTAAGCTTGGAAAGGGGGAGAGCTGCAGGGAAAGTGTTTTAAGATTTTGTTTATTTATGCAGTACCTTTCTCTGATTCGATTGGTAATAATTTCCCCCTCCCACCCCCTCCAAGTTGAGTCTGTTTTTCCCATGATAGTGACTGGTGAGTCACCTCTCCCTATCCTTATCTCAACTCATGAGCTTTTCATTCTATTTTCTCTCCCCAGCACAGCTGAGGCAGGCAGTGATAGAGAAGCTTTGGTGGGCACCTGTCATCCAGCCAGGGTCAACCCACTGTATCACCCTGCTAACATTTACACACCCAGTGGTCTTTACTCAAAAATTACAGCAGCAGTTACTTCAATCAATACTCAATACCTAGAAAATCTATTTTTGAAAGTTTCTACAATACTTAGAAGGCTTAATATACCTGCTGTAGTCAATCAAAAAACTAATAATTGCTGTTCTTCTGAGTAGTAAAATCCACTCACATTACATTACACATATACATACTAGCACAAAAGAAATTTTCAAGATAGGAAGGGAGAATCTCCTGCTGCACTGAGCTGTGAGTCATGAACACTCCCAACAGTCCACATTCAGTTGTTTAATCTCTTTTTCACAAAGGAACTAATTTCAGCCCAGAATTCAGACAGATGCTTAATACCCTGTAAGGTTGTTCCAATACAGCCAGAAAAACAACTACTTACTGTGTCATGTTTGAGTTCCATAGTATTCATGTTTTAAAAAAAGATCATGAACATCTAAACACTTTCCAGTAAATGTTACTATAATTTTAGGCCTTTCTCAACAGGAATATTCTACAAGCTCTGGACATGCCAATCAAAATTTTGTATTAAATTTTACTTTTTAACAATTTAAATCTACTGGAATAAACACAGAATATTCCAGGTTAATTGTGTGCTCTCCTTCACACTGACTTTGAACAGGTCAACAGAGAAACTTCAAAGGACATCTTGAAATTCTCTAGCATCAGCTAGCAACAGCTATTCTTGGCCTTAAAATATAATGCCAAAACTGCGTGAAACAATGAGGATTCCCCAGGATCAGCCAGGAATGTCAGCATGTCTCTGGGATGAAGGAAGCGTATAGAATCAGCTGGGAGCAGGAACAAAACAATCTAATAAATGGAAAAGGGGTAGAGACAGAAATGCTGATTTCAGCCAGTGTAACAGTTTCCATAGGAGCAGTTCAGCTGGCTCCAAAAATGAAAGAGCTGGAACCTCCTGCCTTGTACAGAGGTCCAGTCCAGCTCTTGACTGCTTCCCAAGTCAAGTGAGGTCTGTAGCTGACATATATTTACATCTGCCTACTCAATGTATCAGTGTTGAGAGGTGCACTCCAAAGAATTTCTGAAGAACTATCAGACCTTCCAATCACATTTCAAATTACTTCATGGAGTGTGACAAAATCAAAAGAAAAGGGGAGGAAACAGATGAGTGATGCAAGACACTGCCACAGAAAACTGTCAGGATGCAAATGGGCTTTTTCTTTCCAATTTTTTAATTAGCCTCATCTTTACTACAGTTCAAATTAAAGCATCACCACATGCTGTTGATCCCAAGCAAAGCTCAGATTTTTAAAAACGCCATATACATAAAAATACACACATAAAGCACTTACTTGAAAAACTACAGCATCTTGGAAGATAGTAATTGAGAAATACAAGTACCTGTTGTCCCCACGGGCAGGATCCTTGGGTTTAGTATCACTGTCATAAACAAAACGCTCTTGGGAGATGACTATGATGCTGTCTGTAGTTTCATTTCCCAAGATAGTGATAACTGGATAACCCATCTGTAGCGTCCACTGATCCATTACCTCTTGGATATTTACAGACTTTCCAACCCTTTTTAAAGCCTTGGAAAAAAAAAAAAAGAGGAGTTTTAATACACTGTAGCAGTATCAACATGTGTCTTGGTTAGAAAAGACCAGTGTCTGCTAGGGAGGGCAAGACCTCCCTTTGGAATGGAGAATTCAAACCCCCTCCCTCCGAATTATTAAAACTTTGATATTAAGTCGGCTCTCAGGCAAAGATATGGGGATAGGAAATAACAGCTCTTTACTAGTATGTATAACAAGGCAAAAAAACAACAACAACTACAGCATTAATGATAAACAAAACCC
>WBMY01007212.1:1712311-1820930 GCA_013397315.1 Donacobius atricapilla | reverse complement strand
TTTGCGTGTCTTTTTTTTTTTTATTTTTTTTTTTTTTTTTTTTTTTTTGTCCCCAGGATCATGGTTTTGGAGGACAAAATAACCATCACACATGTATGCAGATTCACACACACACCCCCAGTACACACACACTACTGAACTTGAGGCTCTGTGTATCTTAAAAATAAATGTTGAGTAATATTAACAGAGAGGAGAGTGACAGTCAGAAAGTCATGTTTTCCACATCATTCAAGTACTTCTGCTGTAACAGAAGAAATAACCTGCTTTACAGGATTTTAACAAGAGCCACAGAAATACTGGGTAGCTATTCTTAACCAGCTAAGGCTAAAAAATACACAGTGTTATTTGATCTAGGCACTACAATAAGGCATACTTGAAGGGCCCTAATTTCTAAAAATACAGAGCTTCTCTGTTCTGAAAATCAGAATTACTAGTTATTTGAAAATACTGTCCCTTATGTCCAAAGTGAGGCTATGCATACCAAGATATCCCCTATTGCTTCATGAACTTCACCTGTCACAACACATGGAGCATTAATGTGTTCATATTTGATTCCATATGTCAATAAAAATGCTGTTTTACAAGTGGATTTTCATCTGAAACACAGAGAGATACTATAGCATCGTGGGAGATGAGACTGCATATGAGGAAGAGGCATCATTTGTTCTTCAGCGACAGACATGCTCCTAGCTGTCAAACAGTCCAGGATCACAGACTGCGCAACCTCTGATGAATACAAGCAGAAGATGTCTTCAGAACTGAAGCTGCAGTTGCACTGCATTAGGAACAAAGGGGCTGGCAGCGAATGCATTTACAACTGATGCAAACAGAATTATTAGCTGCAACAGCAGATATGAGCATACAGTATAGCTATAGTGGTTATGGACCAGAATACAGTCTCCTTTTTTTCCTACTGGAGCTGAAGATTCGGCTGTTCTTTCAAGACAACATTCATTCCTCAGACCTCTCATTGCCCAGAACTGTCTGAGAGGACTTAACAGTGGAAGGCAGTGACATTCAGCTACAGATTAAGACACAGATTTAAAAGCCTGACTGTATGTTACTTGTCCAACTCTCATTAGCAGTCAGTATAGACACAGGACTTAGTTCAGTTGCCCACATGTAGGTGACTAATGTCATTTGACCTTTACCTACCACTCCAGAAGAGCACAGATTTCCTCATATATCTTATGCTAAATTGGTTAGACACACCTGAATGTCTTAAACATCCTACTGCACCTAATCTGACACTAGCTGCCAATATTTGAACCACTATCTCAAGTCTCTAGTCAATAGCCAGTGGTTCGGACTTCTTATGAAATAATCATGAAATGGCTAGCCAACTGAATTACTCTCTATGCTCTGTTGACTATATTAACTAGATTTCTGGGACTCCAGTCGTTCCTATTCACTAGTGTCAAATGACATGTCCTAAAATAGTCAACACATTCTTTCAGGACCGGTGTACCTACAACAGACATTCTTCTCATGTGGCAGCTGGAAGCTACATAGGATAAATTAAGGGAAAAGCTGTTAGAAGTCTGTGAATTGGCAACTGAAGACTCAGGGAGAACAACAGGGTCTTGGATACCTAGTTTACATATATATACCTGCTTGTCTAGATGTCTTGACCTACAGCTGAATCCTGTTTTGTATGGCTTGAACTGGTACTTGTGCTGCAACTCTCTGAACTGTACTCCACATTGACCTCCACTCAGTTTTTATTTCTGGGGAAGACTCAGACTAGCTCAGACTAGTCCCACAGGCCCACTTTGCTCATCTTACAAAAGTTATAGCCATTGTGGAGCCCTAGACTAGGCTCTAGAACTCAAGCCAAGCCTGGATATAGTAATATAGGTCTCTACAGCATGCCAAATGTTACATTAAATAGTTCTCTGTTTACACCATACCTTGAAGCTTCAATAGTTTTTCAATAGTCCTTCACAAAACCTTAACTCCATGCAAAATCACAAACACACGTGATGGAAATGCCAAAGCTTGGCACTTCCATGTGCTTTCCAGCTTATAGATCTCAGTGCATTGCCACCGAAGTCAGTGATAGATTCCATGAAGTATCTTTCACTGCACATCTGTGACACAGCCCATGCAGGGAAATACATTCTAAAATAACAAAGAACAGAAATGCTGCAGAACTCATACTTTTCATGTTGCCAGTAGGTTAAGTCAAATGGAACTTGTTTGCATCAGTTTTTGTATTTGCTCTGTGGTTTGAAGATCTCAATATGCACTATTTACTCCTGATCTCACCAAGAAAAACACCATAGCGAATTCCTGTTTCTCCCTCAGTGCAGTAGATTAAAGCATTTTACCTTTGACAGTGTGTTCCAGAGATCATTTCTGGCTGCATTGCCATACTTGTGAATGGTTAAGTAGTCCTAGAGAAATAAAATAAAAATAAAAATTAGTATTACAATACACAAGCCAAACAACTAGAGCTGTGCATTACTGCTATTAGGAGTTAAATTGCATCAATTTTTGCATTTGTTAGAAAACTGGAAATATGCAATATGTTCATCCTAAGGGAATAAATAGTTTCTTAAGCTAATCTGCAATGAAAAAATTGTTGCTAAAAATTTCATTTACAACATTCAATGCTCTTCCTTTTCAGTGAAAGCCATTCTATAAGCGAAATATCTTTAATATATATATATATATTTAGAATGCATATCTAATCTTGGGAAAGGTTCCGAGGTAATTCTTGGCAATGAAAGAAGAAGCTGCTGAAACACAGTTCCAGTTGTTATTTTAGCAGGTCATTCTGCTCTTTCTGGTGTCAAAAATTTTGTTCACTTAGATGACAGTTGGATTCATTACAGAAGATTTAACTGATTATTATCCATCTGAACTCCAGACTCTTATCTAGGGAGATCCTGGCCCTTCAGTGTTAAAGTACATCATCCTGGCAAACTAGGGTTGTAACAGGTTATCACAAAGGCTCTCCACAACAGAGAGCAGTGGAGGACATGCAACAGGAATCCAATGCCATGCTTGTGCACAGGGATACATGTGTGTTTTCATGTCACCTGTGACTCAGTCTGAGGAGGTTATATACTGAATGTTTTCACTTATTCTGACACAGTTTCAGTAACTGAAGGCCCATTCTTCTCCCCTAATAATCAGAAGGACAATTCCCAATAAGCTTCCATCACATTAAAATAACTTCCCAAATTAATAGTTTAAGCATATTACCACTCTGGGTCTAGGTCTTTCAAGCACAAAACACTTCCTTTTTAAAATTACTTTTGGAGAGACAAAACTGTTGTTTCTCACCATCCCATGTCCCTTGACAACAGCTCATTCAGTTACAAAAATAAAATTCAGCAGTGATTATTTGAATAACACACATTTCAAGCATTTGATTGGGAGAATTAAGTGAAAAAAAATAGATCAGAGGTTGTACATCAACTGGTTCTCCAGCAACTGAATTTCTACCATCTTCACTTTACACAATGGTAGAAGACAAACCCTAATTTACTGCACAATGATAAAACCAGGACAAATTTGCTGACTGTGTTATCTGTGCTTTGTGTGAAGTAAGATGCTTTGGGAATAATAAGTATTTGGAAAGCAAAATTTCTGATACACAAATTGTAGCACCTGTGACAGATCTAGCTTTTGTCAGCCAACTTATAGTAAAACAAGCAACAACTCCCATTTAATCACAGACTAGGAAGGCTAAATGAGAACACTGACTCTGTAAATGCAGTGCTGAGTCTTAACAATGTCATGAGACTAACTCAGAAAAAAGACATTACATAGGCTGCCCGTATAGCACACTGTGCTTCCATTTTGTCTAAAAATACAGAATCATTGAAGGCATAGTGAAACATTCAATAGCTTCCAAAGCTAAAGAAGCTAAATTGCAAATTAGAAAGCTAAAATAGGAATAAAAAAAAGTGGGACAAGGTAAATAACAACAGATTTATAATCCACGTTTTAAGGAGTACTAGAAAATGCTGCATATATTGGTCCTTCTGAAAGACACTTTTAGAATCATTACAGAACAAAACAGAATGGGTGTAACACTTGAGGACTTCATCCAGGCAATAATCCTGTTTATCAGTCAACCATGAGACATTATATTTGACTTTTATATTTTGTGTTCAGAAAGACTGCAGAGAGATTAAATGCTTCTGCCCTTTTCTCTTGGGTTTGGTTTTGTTTAGGTTTTTTTTCCTCCCAATACATAGTTTGGGAGGTTTAAATGTGGCTTGTCACTCAGTTAAAAAATTATTATCCCCCAGTCTAATAAGTTTATTTCATACAGAAAAACAACAGGAATCCTAACCTTTACCATGAAATAAGAACATACAATAAGAAACACAACATCTTGGTACGATCCTTGTAACATACAACCTAATCATCAATTTTGTCATTATTTCATGAAAAGTGCATCAGGAGCATAAACACAGCATAAAACTAGGAGTGCTATCAAATGCATGCCCCAAAAGCAGTCCTAAGTGACAGTGCGTATCAACACAGGCTTTCAGTAGTAAACCCACATTGCAATCTTAAATCTGAGTGTGCTTTCCATAGGCACAAGAGCAAAAGACTTCTGAACCAGGTCCCACCAAATATCCTCTTATTCCTATCCTCATATATTGTTTTCAACAATAACCAGTAGCAGACACCTGAAAACAGTATAAAAGTAGAAAAGCATACAGTGGCATCTCCCACAACTGCTCCTCCATCTTCCATTACTTCACGGCACAAGAAATCCTAAGCCGATTAGTAACCTTGCATTTAATAGTTATCTTCTGTGAATTTGGCTGGTTGCTTTCTGAACCTATACAAATCAGCATTTGCAACACATTATGAAAAAGCATTTCCCACTTCAGTAATCTGTTGTGTGATACCTGTTCCAAATGTCTGCCTGTCCACTGGTGTCATCTGCTGCTTCCTACTTCTGGCATTAGAAGACACAGTGCATTACTGTTCCCCACTTCACTTCCCTCAAGCCACTCATGTTTATGCAGCTCTTTATGGAGTGTGTATCCGCCCCAGGGCTTATACAGGTTTTATTCTGAGAACTCTGCCAGACCCAACCACTCCCAGCTCTGCTGCAAAGTTATACTGCCACCCCAGCTGCTGACTCCAAAGGTAGTTTGGATAGTTTCTGACCCTGTCTGAACTTCCAGTATCAAATGATGAGCCTCACTTCCTCTTCCACTGACAGGCATTCAGCTTTAAAAGGATAAGATATATCAGCATCAAATATATATCAGGAAGTAGTAAAATATGAGCCAAAGATCTACACATACTCTGCTTGTCTATTTTAAGGATGGAACAAGCAAGAACATAATCCATTTTTCCTCCTGGGGACTCATATATAAGTCTTAAGCAGCTTGCAGAGGGGCAGAATACATGCTCTCATTCACTGTAATTCTCCAGGGCAGGAGTATTAGCCACTCTTTACCTGTACATTCACTAGAAAAACCAAAGCAAACAGAACAGAGATGCAAGCCACAGAACAGAAAAGGAGAATGACACTGAAAAAAACAGCTGTCTGAATCTAAGCTGTGCTCAACACAGCTCCAAAGGAGGCAAAGTGACTTAGAGCCACTTATTCATAAACACATATGCCCAAAACCATCTGGCTGCAAGGCTGCTTCCCATCATAAACTTGCAAGTCTATCACAGACAAAAGCTGTTCCATCGACTGGAGTATGCTGGAGCATGACGATAGGCATTAGCCACCTTCCTGTCAGCTACAACCCTACAGTGTATGTGAGCACAAAAGATGGCATGCAAATCTCTCTTCAACAACTCAAGAGTGCTCTTCTACAACTCTCCCTTTAAAAGCATTCCTTTTAATGCTGCCTCCAAAGGTTTTCATTGTCACGGAGAAAGTAGGAAGAGTTTGCAGACCCGAGGGCACTGTCAGTCACTCAACATGAAAATTAATCTAAAACACACACCCCAAAGTAATCATTTAGGTTTACATTTTCAGCACGCATCCTCTTGTAATGTTGTTCCTAATATTTTCACATTAAAACATGAAGCCACTCTTTGCCAAAAAGAAAAATGGAATGTAATCCATTCACCTCTATCAATAAAAAAAAAATCAGAAAATGCAGTTTTCCAACATTTTAGCAAGTCTTAAGATTAAATAAATAAACAAACAAATAAATATCCTGACTCTGCGATGCCATGAAAACAAAGTCCATTTACTGCACAACCAAAATATAAGATCCTTCCAAAAATCCCAGCAGATTTAGACTACAGTATAATGTGTTATTAAACAGTAATCTTAATCCCCACCCCCAAAAAAAAGAATTAAAAGGCTCAGTGTTTTGAAATTATTTCTTGACAACTGGAGCAGATAGCTGGAACAGCAGTAGTAACAGTGAAAAATGCTAAAAGATTTTGAAAGATGGTTTTAGTAATGCTGTATTGATTAAGCTTTCAGACCTTTTATTGTATTGGATTTTTTTAAGAAAAGGAGATTATTTACAAGGGAAAAGTCTTTCATTTCCCTGCAGTATTACTGAGTAACTAAGCCTCATGGTTTCAAAATAAATTAACTACCCCACTATCCAAGCATGATAATGCTCACAGCTAACAAAAGTAGTGACTGATAAATACCATAAGGTTAAGCAAGTGTAAAGGAGGAGTAAGTCTCCAAACATGTGTCTTATTTTCAGGGGAGATTCTGCATCTCTAAACAGAAACTGAAATATCAAATCTAGGACTAAACTCCTTTCTCAGTTAATCTGTATGAAGTTGACTGCTCAGCTGAAGGAACAGCTCCAGACTTACCTGGGTGGTGCTGAGATCTGAAATAGATTGATATTGAATAACTTCATTTTTCTCCTAAAGATAACAGGAAAATTCCACTATATGAGGGAGGAAAAAGTAGCGAACTATTTTCATCTCCAATTCTTGTGGCTATGTTTCTCCTTTCTCAAGGTTCAGGAAAAGCAGACTTGCGTTTATCTCCCTTTTTTGTATTTCATTCCTACTCCACAGTGCACATACTCATCCCTTTGGCCTACAATATGTTCTTGTTCACTGGTTTTATACATGACTGCTGTATATCACCGAAGATTTAACGCTACAAATAAAAACATTTAGTTCAGGTAGAAATCATGCTCTAAGGCTCCAGGTATCAAATCCAGTGTGTTTGTTTTCCGAGAAATTTATATACTTAAGCCACCAGACACCGTCTGACAGATGAAGACTCTCTGACTATAACATGTCCCTTTTTCCTCCCTTCCTTCACACTGCTAACATCAAATCTGCTATCACATATTATCTTAACATTGTCTAACAGTCAAGTAATAAACCTTGGGCAAGGGTCAGAGGGAAGTGCATATGTTTGCAAAGGTGAGCGACAAACAAGAGGGAGTGAGAACCAATGGTAAAGGGCTACCACCAGCAAGCTACAAAAATGTGAAGATTCCTGTGAGAGGAAGACTACTGAACAGAAAAGCTAAAATACACAACTAGATTTGCAGTATTTTTCAGCTGTACAACAGACTAATCCTGAAGAAATAGCCATAAGGAAGAGAAGTGACCACCCTGCTGTCTGGGCAGTCAGACAAGCAACCAAATGAGTAGGTAAATTCACCTTACTGGTCATGGTCAACACTATGTAAGGCAAATCAGATGGAGATGAACTATTTGTGCCAAGAATTTATTTGTACCAGTGAGTCAAGCTGCAGAGCTACCTCCAAACTTAAAAGAACAGCTGTTATCAGACCAGTTGTCAAAGCACTACTGCAATGCCATCTAAGAGAAAAATTGGAAACAGGTTTTTCATGGACAAGTAAACCAAACAAGTGCTTCACTTTCTACATTGTTTAACCAGAGGTGCCCCAAATTGCTTTCAGGCAGCCTAGTAAGAAACTGCGAACATACAGAATACACTAGAGTCATACAATATATTTCATCACAGTTTCTACCAGAGGATCAAAAATGTTGATTTTCTTCCTATACTTCAATCTATTACTGCATTAAAATGTGTTCTTCCTATAAAAAAATAAAGTTACTCAAAAGTCAAGAATTTAACTAACTAAAAAGCATTTCAACTTACAATAACAAAAAGCCAGCATCAAAATCATATTGAAATAGCAGGCACATAAGGAGTATAAGGTAATGCTTGCAGATAGCAGGCCTGACTATGTAGATAATCCCTATCTAGTATTAAAATTACCACATCTGTTAGAGTCCTAGTATCAAATGCATTCCTGTATCTGCCTTGAGCAGTTTGATGATCCTTCAGTGGTACAGCCAGACTAAGCACATCCCACAACCATTGCTGTTCCTTAGACCCATCCCCCTGTCTGTGATGCTACTTGGCAGACCAGACCCCTGAAACAGCCTACAGTGGAGTGAATCTAACATTCCCCACTGAGGACACCCTTCCTTTCTTGATCAAGTTTACCAAGGAGGACTCCAAACTCTTCCACTGGCGTAAATGGTGTTGGGTGGCCATGAATGGAAGGGAACAAGCAGCTGGAGACGGCATTTAGGAGAACAGAACAGTGGTTTCCTAAGCCAGAGTCCTGTCCAAGTATGTGCCAAGTATTATGAAAGACACTGGACAGAAGGATAGACAGCGGCGATTTCAAACTATAGCTAAGAAAAACACAACTAGTGCATCACATTTAAGGGGAAGAAAAATTTTATTTTGAAGAGTATTTTTCTAAAAGCGATGCTCAAATGTTATTTTCAAATGTTTAAGTAATCGTTGGTATTGTAAATTCTCATCAGTAAGCTAATTTTTACAGTGAATTAGTTAACCTTCACTAGAAATTGTGTGGACACTGCATTCAAAACTGAAGTAGACTAAACTCAGAAACTTCAAATAATAATAAAAACACTATCATAAATAAAAAAAGGGAAATAACATTTAACTCCAGTTTTTAAAGTGTCCACATGGGGCTACCATGAGGTTTAACTAATCCAGTTATAATTCCCACCTTCCACTGGTTTGAATGAACTTTTGTGTAACTATGATTAAAATGTCCAAACCTAGCTAAAACTAACACCAACATGCTACCAGGAGCTTCTTAGCCAGCTTCTAGTTCAAACTCATTAGTAGTAAAAAGAAGTTTAAAAAGTCTGAAAGTTGTGCAACACACTTCAAAGTCATTATACAAAAATTCACTTCAGCTGTGTTTTGCCTTCTCTTGGGGTTACTATCTCAATCAACAGATAAAATCTTAGGGAAGGAACTAGGTGGAATCCTATCACTGTACGCCAGCTGAAATTCTACCCCTTAATTTCCAAAAGGTACATTTAGACTTTTCATGTACAACAGTAATATAATGCTGACAAACCAGCAGCAACTGGAAAACATCCAGTCAACATGTCATATCTGCAATTAAATCATTATGTCTAAACAGCAAGCTATAACTACTAATCAAAAAGAGTGAAACTGGAACCACACAAATAAATCTTAATTTTCTCTGGAGCCAATGATGCTGAATGGGCCACATAATTATAGCATTTTACTTTGTCCTTTTACCTTTGCAATTCACTATACTCCCATTGATGCTAACAATAATCAGATCAGCAGAACTGACATTTCTGGCATTATATGGGCCAATGGGAGTTCCAGCATTGATTTTGTGGGAGAAAAATTAAGGCAGTGTTGAGAGTATCTCATCCATGGTATTAGAAGTATAAAATTCATTTAGAGGATCCAGACAGGACCTGTGACCTGTTATATGCAGGCTGAGATACAGGAGAAACCAGTAAAAGAAAGCAGGCAAGAGTCATCATTTTACTCAATGGGATTGCTTTCTTCACTCTACCCAATGCTTGTTGATAAGAAACCAATACTCTAAGTTAGAAATAAGCCAACTAAAATCAACATGGCCCTTCATTTTCATTCCAACACAAGAAAAGAAGAAAAGCATCAAATGACTGTAAGGAACTCAATTTTTTAATTAATAAACTTCTGCAGTGCAATTCTGTGAACCCAATGTAAATGAGACATCTAAAACCAAAAAACCGCGGTATTCGGGCAAATTTCCAGCTACTTTAAAATATATCTTGCTTTGCTGAAAATCCTTGTTAAAATATCAGAAAAATTTAGAGGTTTATTTCCCTTGGAAAATTCAACTTCATCTTTTAGCTATTAATATGAAGAGGAGGGAGGTTCCATTTTGAAACACAGCAGCAGCAGTTGCAGTGTGGTGGCAAAGCAGTTTGCAAGCAAAGTCTAAAGGGGACAGTTAGAACGACTGCAAAGTTAGTGCATAGCAGAGTCTGATGGTATCTGCTGTACAGTGAGAAACCTGCTACTATATAAAGCTTAGCTTTAAAGAAAAATGTATTTGATGTATTATTTGGCAGTGGTACTAAACTACTGAGCTCAGGACAGATCCTACAGAAAAAAAGCTCTCACTGAAATCGAACTGCATATATTTGACTGAATTTGTACATTCATTTTATTCTGTCTTGTCTGGTTGTATAATACACTTTAATCTAAACCCACACATTGCTCAATAAATATATTCTTAGTACACACACAAAAAAAAAAAAGATGGAAAGTTTTCCAGAGATACTTAGATGGCACCTGCTAATTGTGACAGGTTGGCTACTCATTCCTCTGCATTAACTTGAACTATGCCCAAGAATTGCTAACCAGGCAAAAAATATCTGTTGTACTTTTCTGTAACAATAACACTGGACTTGGAAAGAAATTATTGCTACTTATTATGAAAAAGGGTCCATACACCAATCAAGAAAACTTACCGCAAGCACGTCACTGTGTCTAGATCATAAGGACCTGCAACACTTGTACAATAACAGTGAATAACAGATAGAGAAGCAGCTATTACTCTGACTTGAAAGTTGTTGTTTGTATCAATGAGCAAATGTTTCTCGTTGTGCAAAACACCTTCATACAATTCAGTCCCTAGAGCTGCACCATTTTTTTTCATTTTGCAAAATGAAGACACCTTAAAAATCATTAGCCCTTACATCTGGTGATATGTGTGTCAACCTAGCTACAGTAACTTAGCCTTAAATGCATGTAGGGAAAGGAAAAGGAAGAGAAAACAGGAGGAGGAAGAGAAAAAAAGACATGGAAAATGAGAAAGTTTTCACAAACGTGTGTTTTGTCCAGCGCGGATTCAGGATATTTTTTTCTGAATGTTCTCCACTAGATTGAAGTACATTGATTGATTGATTGATTTCCAATATACATAATGTGTTAACTAGGCGTTCAATCCGGCAGCATTTGTTCTGAAAATATCCCCACTGACTTCTAAAGAGCTAATGGAAATTCTGATTGCATAAGAGCAGCAAAATCACACACAAAATGTTTCACTTCCAGTGCCCTGTAAAATCCACTGAGCTGGCTCGTAGCAACAGAGGTAAGGTTGGCACTGAAGCGCTATCAAGAAAACAGTGTAATTCTATTCCAAAAGAAAACATTTTTGTAAATAGCTGCTGAGCATGCTGACATTATCTGGGAATTCATACCTATCACTCTTCCTCTTAATAATTCCTATAATAAAAATGAAGGCAAAACCAGTCACAACTGAATTTCATATGCAACAAAAAGAAGCTCACTGAAGGCACACCAAGTGAATAGCTATGCAGTATCTGTAAATGACTGACTCTAACATTGCCATAAAGGGCAATGCTGTTCCAAGAAAACAAACTGAGTTTATACACAGTGTGTATACTAATTGCTCTCTTTTCATAAGAAAACTTCAGCAGTAGAGCAAAGTAACATTTTATCCTAGCTGAAGAACACAACTTCCTCCTAATGAAGGCAATACCATCCATAACCTTGCTGCAAACCCAGGCACTGGGGACATAGCTGGCTATTGAGGTTCAGCAGCACCTACCCTCACCACATTTTATGTTCCCTTGCTGTGACCTCCAATGTGGGCAAAGTATAACTGTTTGAACTGAAATCCTATCCTCAAAGAGTCCATCTTAGATTGAATTCTTCTCCAAAATTTCAGTCAACACCAGAAAGTACTGAAAAATATCACATTTTACCTTTTTTTATCAGTGTGTCCTTTCCTCTGCTGTCCCCATGCACTGAAGCACAGCTCTAAAGGTCAGATGGAAAGTGATCTTGTTTCAGGAAAATGCTTTTTCCTAGCACTGATCACTTTTAGATAACCCAGCAGCTACAGAGACCCTCTCTCCCTGCACTGACAGCTCACAGCCGCTTAAGCTCAGAGAGAGGCTCAGGCCCTGAAGCAGAAAGCAAAGAGCCCATGCCACCTTTCTCCAGGCAACCCTCAACAGTTGGGGAAGAAAACTGTCTGATCCAAATCCTCCAGGAACACAAAGCAGAGCAGAAGGAATGGAAGGAATTAATACCACCAAACAGGAATATTCTGCTAATGCACCTTTTCAGGAAGAAGCTCCCTTTGCAGAGCACCAATGTTATATGGGGCAAAAACCACCACACATGACGCGTGGCTGATAAAACTGTGGGAGCATTATGTTCAGCCCTGCCAGTGTTCTGCTTTCCAAAAGGTAACAGTTAAACTGTAGAATTATAGATAAACCAAATACCCTCACTGTGTCTACAGATGAGCTTGTTGCACACCAGCACAAGCACTATGGTCTCATTTGTAGCAGAGCTGGACTCTGTGACTGAACCTGATGTGACATCTGCCCTGAATATCTGAAGTGGTTTATAATGCTAAATATTTTAACAGAGTATCTTCTTAGATTTCAAAATAGATATCCAAATTTCATGGCTCTTTTCCATTTTACTCACATTGGTCCAATTTCCCATCAGATGTACAGGCACTCCATTCCCATTAATTTCTTTAAAAAAATATTAGTTGAATGATCAACATTTTCTGGAGGCCTACCGTGGTGTCTTCACAGGCTGAGCTGCAGCCACACAGCTGACAATGATGCCAGTAGAAGCTGTGCTTTGAATACATAAACTCTTCTGATTCCTAAATGCAAAGACACATGGGAGTTTTGCATATTTCACACCTATGTAAATTTTAACTTCAATTTCTCCGTGCCTAGATCTCCACCCTAGAACTGTGCCTTTCTTACCTGTGAGGTTTATGTCCTCTGCCTTAACTGTTGGTGATGCACTCTGATACCACACTGGATGACATTTAAGAAAATTGAATGTAGCAGTTAGGAACTGGGCTACAAAGCAAATGAAAAGTATATGAAACTGTTGAACAGAAGAACAATTCAGTTAGTGTGGTCCACCTTGTGAACTACATCAGACGTTGTCCTGTGTATAAAACACTGGGTACATGCATAATTAAAAAAAACTGGTAAATGTACACACAGAAAAAAGAAAAAGAATGGAAAAATAAAATTAACTTTAACATTTCGCAAAAACTTTGCATTTAAATTATGCAACTTCAAACATAATTTTCCTTCAAGCATTAGCATTTTGCTGCACACAGTATACTCAAATACTCTTGGAGTTAGAGGAAGAATTTCCATTTTTGGAGTGATACCCAGCTCTGGCCCTTACTATGCCATAAATCTTTAACACTTTCAAAGGAAAAAAAATATTGTGACACGACAACTTGTAGAAGTTTCTTATGCAAGACACTGACCCGTCTTTTACTGACCTGTGTTAGTTAAGGTGGAAAAAGCTACAGAAATTCAGTCCATAATACTGAATTCCTTTAACAAACTAAAATCCAGAGTAATGTAAATTAGAAGCAAAAGAAATGCTGAGGGGGCAAAATAAGGTGAAAGATGCTAACAGTCTTGTATGATATGCAGTGTAGAACATAGTGATGCCAGCTCCTATGAGATTTCCTATGATTTCTGAAGTCCTCCCTTTAACATGTTCAAGTTCTCCAGTTGAAAATTCTTAGATAAAGAGATTGGTAGCAACTAACTCAGACAGTTAATTGCCAGGACATCCATGGGGATACTTTGACATTCACCAAGGTCATACACTCTGCTTTTCTAAATCAGAGGAGGTGGGTGCAGAATCAGCTGAAAAGTACTTTACTCAACATCTAGTAAATGCACCAGCTGCAGCACCAGAGGTACTCTAGCTGTAAAGATGCTCCTCCTGGGTGGCAAAAGTTACATCCTTTGACTGAGCAAAGGAGGACTCCAGGCAGTTCCATGAGCATTGTTGATCTGAAGGCAGCGTTGCAGTTTACTGCTTCACTGACTGTGATCCTGAGATGCCTGACTTTTGTCTTTGCAGATTTTTTATGTTTTTACAGAAAACTCTTGAAAAGAAGTCTCTAATGATGTCTCATTAAAGATTGCAAACAACTGTTATGAATTGGTAATAAAGACACAATAAATAGGTATTAAATTGGTACACTGTTTAATACACTATGCAAAAAAAAAAAGATTATCATATAATACAATAGAAAAAGATGAAAATATTTCATGAATTACTATTTCATGCACATTGAAAGTGCCTAAAAAGAAGGAAAAAGCAGTGAGGATGAAAGGAAGTTTAAATAGCCAGCAGTATAATACTAGGAAGTGACTGAAATTTGAACCTTGCTGTATTTAATAGCCTGAACACCACACTTCCCCTGACAACTCCTGTGAAAGGCTGACTAATTTGTTTCAATACAGTGGCCATTCTATAGCACCAAAAGAGACAGTATATATCCAGAGCACCATATGAAAGTTCTTCCAAATGCACAATGGGAAGCCTAAAAGGTAGTTAATTTATCACAGGGGCAGAGATTCCTATGGTAACTAATTCAAACTGCTGATGATGCACTAAATCAGGGTGAGTGATGAACACATACATAGCAGCAAGTGAAGTTCAAAAGGAAACAGATCTATGTGATCAATGAGCTGTCACACAGCAAATGAAATGCAGTGTTGACAAACGTACAGTAATAGAGATGAGGCTCCAAAATAATCAAACCAAATATAAGAAAACTAAAATCAACTAGTCCAGAAATATCTGCACTGGAGGTGCCTTTTTAAACACATCTACCAGATATTCAAATCACTGATACTTCTCTATTTAGTTTGAAAAAAATAAAAACCAAGCAAACTAGAAGAGATGCGCTGTCATAAAGCGGTAAAATCTTCCCCAAAATGCAACTCCGTGACACCAGACATGTAAGAAACCATCTATTTCAAGCACAGAGTTGGAACAACAGCCTACAGAAGAAAATCTCACACAAGTCTAGTATCGTATTGCACATTAACACCCTAAGTGATGACTGAATGATAAGGCCAACTTATGCCTTCTAGCTCTCTCAATCTGTGCAGTTCAGAAACATAATCAGAGCAAGTGGTGCTGACCAAGCATCTTCATACTCTAACCACCTTCTTACCTGATTAATAGCTTTTTGACTGAAGAGCAACACCATATTGTAAGAAGAGTACTGGCATTCAGTGATGTGCACATCTTGAATTTTCCTGGAGCACAAGAAACTGCACATCATGAAATATGCCAGAACTTTTAAAAAGATAGAAACCACCTACTGTGAGAAGGAAGGATTTATTAGACATTTTCTACAAAAATAATCGCTGTAACTTTCTCATACGCAAGTGTTACCAGCTGTGGCTACTACTGTCATTATTCAATTATTCATTACAGCCAATAGAAATATTTTCTCTTTTGTTTTTGTCTATGCAATGTTACAGCGAGAATGTTCTGTCTGTAACTAAACCTCCTGTTTGAAATGTCATATGATTCAAGACATTATATTTTTGAAGGGCTTTTCAAAATTCATACCTTGACTAGTCTCTTGGATGCAGCTTTATTGTGGAACTGCCACACTATAATCAAATGGCCTTTCAAGTATATTTACCGTCATAGGAACAGACCAGTTATTCTTGACAGATATGAATCTCCACAAAGACATCTATACTGTAAAAATGAGCATTTCTACCAGAATTTTACTTCCTTGAAGACTCCTTAACAGAACAGTTTGCTGAACTGTTACAGATTACATGCACAATTGTACATTTCCTTCAGACCATATTTATTGGTAAAGAATGTCCACCAAAGAGCCTCATTCTCCTCCATCAACTTGTCTCTTTTTAATACAATTGATTGTTTTCTTTGACAAATAAGGGATTCTTCATCCGCAAGCTGTCTCAACCTGGTCTTCAAAAAGTCCACATGCCAGGTGAGTAAGAAAAAACAGGCAATTAACGAAAAAGGTAGCAATCCTATTTGCTTCTTGCTCTAAACCTTGCTTTTTCCTCTCCTTAACCCCAAGGTTACCTTATTTGTTGTAGAATGTCCTATATAAAAGCTCTAATTCTTTAGCTCTTAATAAGACAATGAATCATGCCTCAATTTTGATGAAACCACAGACAATGCAAACACAAATAAAGAACTACTCATTTTGGTTTATGCTACTTTAATAAGACTTCAGAACTTCTCTTTTGTATCATCTGTTGAACACTTAAGGGCATAGCTAATACACTAAAAAGAATTGAAATAATACTGTAAATACAGACAGAGTGGAGTGGTAACAGTACAGAAGTTCCTGGAGTGTGTGTAAGTTAACTTCTAGACACAGTTCCTGAGCAAGACAACTAGAAAAGGTGCCCTGCTGGACCTTTTGTTTGTGAACAAAGATTAGTAGGTGAAGTGATGACTGGAGGGTGTCTTGGGCTCAGCAATTATGAAATGATACAGTTTTCAATTCTTGGAGAAGTAAGGAGAGGGGTCAGCAGAACTGCCACCTCAAACCGTTTATGACACTTGTTGAGAGAGCCCTTGGGGCTTTTGCCTGAAGAGCAAAGGAGTCCAGGAAGGCTGACCATATTGAAGAAATCTTAAAGGAGGTGGGCCATCCTTATGTGCTGTAAGACGAGCCAGTGTGGAAGACCAGCAGCCTGGCTGCAGAGAGAGCTTTGTCCAGAGCTCAGATAACTAAAACAAGTTTATGACCTTTGGAAGAAGGGGAAAGCAACTCAGGAGGACTACAAGGGCATTGCAAGGTTATGTGGGCAGAAAACTTGAAGAGCCAAAGCCAAAGTAGAACTTTATCTAGACACTGCTTAAAATACAATAAAAAATGTTTCTATAAATATATTAGCAACAGAAGGAGGTCTGAGAATCTCCCTCCTTTGCTGAATATGGGGAATAACATGGTGACAAAGAATGAGGAAAAGGCTGAGATACTTAATGCCTTCTTAGTCTTTCATAGTAAGACCGATTGTTCTTTGGGTATCCAGCCCCCTAAGCTGGATGACAGAGACTGACAGCAGAATAGAAGCACCAAAAATCTGAAGGGAAATGGTCAGCAGTCTTCTACAGCACTTAGATACACAGAAGTCTGTCAGAAGGGACAGGATTCATCCAAGGGTAGTGAGGGAGCTGGCAGCAGTGGTCACCAAGTCACTTTCCACCATTTACCAGTAGTTCTGGCTAACTGGATAAGTCCGAGACAACCAGAGGTTAGCAATGTGACACCCATTTACAGGAAGGGCTGGAAGGATGATCCAAGGAATGACAGGCCTCTCAGCCTGACCTCAGTGCCAGGGAAGGTCATGGAGCAGATTGTCTTGAGTGTCATCACACGGCAGATGCAAGACAGCCAGGGTGCCAGGCCCAGCCAGCATGCTGTAAGAAAGGTCCTGTTTGACCAACCTCACCCCCTTCTATGACCTACTTTATGGATGAGGGAAAGGCTGTGCATTTTGTCTGCCTAGACTTTACTAAAGCCTTTGCTGCCATTTCCCACAGCACTCTCCTAGAAAAGTTGGCTGTGGAGGTCTTTTAGAACTCAGTTACTCAGCAAGCCATTAGAATAACACAGGAGGAATGAACCATCAAGTGCACATTCAAAATATCTGCTATTTGAAGAGATTTATAAATAGTAGTAATATTCAATTTTGCTATTCTGCAGAAAGGATATTTAGTTGAATATTAGAATTCCATGTCAAGACGAGATTCAAGGCAACGTAATTCAAAAACCCAAGTGATGGTACCAAGCCAAAGAGCTAAAATGCCTAAACCAGTGCATGACAGAAAGGGTAAATTAGTCCTCTAGTTTCCCTTATCGTTAGCATAGCTATATCCTCACAAATGTACAGTGCAGGAACAATATTTCATTAGATTTGCAAAATCAAAGAATGAAATGATTGACAGATATTTCCAACTGTGTAATTTGTAGTTTATGAAAAAAATATATGAACTTTATGTTTTATTTTGTTCAACTTGAAGACATACACATGGAAAATCTCTATCTGGATTTCAAACTGGTTTTAGTTAAAATCATCATCTTCCTACTGAACTGATGCCAAGACTTGCACTACTCAGAATTTCACAGTTAGATTTTTCATAGACTTTCATTAGTAAACAGAATGGTTTCTATTTAGAGCCAAACCACAGAAAAACAGAAATAATAGGAAACCATTCAAATCAAAAACTAAAGCTCCATTACAACTTTATGGTAATTATGATTAATCCCTGCATAGCTATTCTTTTATCTGAACTTTTTTCTCAGTCTATTTCAGGACAACTTGCACACTGTCACTTCTCAGGCAAATATAGAAGAAAACAGAAAAACAGAGTTTAAGATGTGCACACTGAACTTGTCCTTTCTAAAACCCTGAGTGACATACTCCACTGGGAAAAAGTGCTACTGAATTCCTCTATGAATGGATCTGTCCAGACAAAAGTTCCAGGCTGGAATACGCCATTTGCTGGACTAAGGACAGAAGTCTTACTGTCTTAAATGACACGATGGTTTTACCCTTGACATACACAAGATTTTATGAAGGAAACTTCTGATTTAAAGAGTTCTTATCTGGATGAGAAATTTATCCAATTGATCTGATCTGGTTACAACTAAGCAAATAATCAAGCTGGGTCTCATGAGTAAATTATGCTACAAACCCTGAATGTACTGTAAACTCTCCAAAAAGCTGCATTTCCTCAGCAAGTTTCCTTTCATTGCCTTTGCATGGAAGACACCTCTCTGACATGACCAATGCATTCATTTAATTTTTGTTTTATATTTTATCTTCCAATTTATTTTGGTTAGAGGTAGAATTATTCTGTTAAAAAATGGCCTGATCCTAGACATAGTTTATTTAAATTTCAAAACAAAAAGCTTACTAAGAACAGATAAGATTGATTGCTCCGTCCAACTTAGCATAATTGTATTTCAGGTGAACATCAATTTACTTTAAAGGACACTTCTAAGTAGCAGGCTGCATCATACATAATTCATCAATCACAGCTGCCTGTAACATGATTTACTCAAGCAGATTTCAATGGAATAGAGGGAATTGCATTGTTTTTAATGCTTTGTTTTGTGCTTTGTTTTTAAATAGTTTACGAAACACTAATTTGTGCTGAATTATTGCTGAAAGGAGTTCAACCTTGGTAATCAGCATGTGGAATTTCTTTCTCTTTGTATAGAAATGTTACCTTTTAAAATTTTTTTCAAAAGACAGAGTGAGTTTTCAAAACAACGTTAAGGCAGAGAGCACTCCATGCTTATTAAAGGTAAAAATAAAGCTCAAGGATTTTGCTGTGGAGGAAGGGATGGCAAAAATATTTATCTGAAAAGCATTATTCATTTTAGGGCTATTTTTCAGCTGGCTTATATTGTTATTATTTGTTAGAACAGCAGTCAAATACAGGTGAAGAGAAGTAGCTACTTCCTCAGCTAGTCCTTCACATAGCTGTCACATGGATAAAGTAGCTTTTATGTGGCACTCTACGCAAAACTGTATGTCAGTTAAAGTGCAATCACTTCATACACCAAGAAATATAACTGAAACTGCATCTTCAATCAAATCAGCTTCAGGGACATGGTGGTACCCTCAGATGGTCCTTTACATGCAGAAAAATAACATTTCCACAAATTGATGCAAATAGAGCTTCAAAAGAAAAAAGAGAAAGCAAGAGAAACTGATAGAAATACACTCCTATACAAAGATGGAAATCCTTTACTTACTTGTAAGCCCATCTGAAACACAGAGTGACCCATAAAGTTAGCCAACATTCGAATCAGCGCTGCACCCTATGGGAAATAATAGAGAAACAAAGTTATCAGTTTTAAATGCCAATAAAACACAATAAAACCACAAAGAAGCAGACATTTCCACCCAACACTAATATCCCCAAATCCTGTAGCTAATACAATCTTTATTTGTGCTAGAATGAAAAAGAGAGAGAAAGAGACGATAATGCAAATGCTTGCTAGGAAAAGTCAGGAGGCAAAGTGATATTGTGAATATCCTGCCCCATTTATTGAATAAGGCAGGCCAAACAACACTCTCTCCCCAGTGCTGCAGCATGCATGCGTCAGTTCCACAGCTGACTGACCCCAAGTCTTCTAAGCACTCAGCAGAAATGCCCAGTTTTAAATGAGAACAAAGAAATTATGTCAATTGCAAATTCTACCTCAGTGATTATTCATACTTTTATCTCCATTACGCTATGGTACATCAGAATACAGTAATACTACTTCTCTTTGAAAAAGCCTTCAAGATTTGGTGACTAAAAGTGAATAATTTCCATAAGAATTTTATAAGATGTGAATATATATATTTGACTTATTAATAGGCAGGTTGTTTTCCAGACAGTCTTGCAAAGAGGTAAATACTTGTATAGCACTCTTTCTATACCTACAGCAGTTATTACCCTCTTCCCCTTCAGGCAAAGCATAGAGCTCTGAAAGACAGGTGATTCTAATTCTCAGTACTTACTGAAAGAAACACACAGATACTTGCAAGAGCAGCTTTTTTTAAGCATCCTTTTTGTGTTTTCTCACTCTCAGAAACACAATTGTGACCAGTTTTAAGTACTGAATTGATTAGCTATAACAAAAATTGCTTGAAATAATGACATAAATCAAAAATATTTGTAAATTATTAGTAAGTTGTAAGAAAACACAAGTCCTTCATATAGGCAGCAACAACAAATATTACGTATGTTGCAGAGTAACTGAGCTGCTTTTAGGAATTGAACAGCGAATAAACCAAAACATGGTGTTTGCATTATTAACACCAGGATATGTTATTATGGTGGTATATAATCTTACAGGAAGACAAATCATGTCTGGAACACACAGCAGAATAGGAAATAATGCCTTTCAAAACAAATTATTATCTGAGCAGACAAGACCATAGGTCAGGAAACATTATTGCCCTTATATTACTAGAGAAACAGAATGAGTAAAGTTCTCAGAGACATTTAAAAAGATAAACAGCAGAGAAATCAATTTAAGCAGATAAACAGAAGATTAAAAAAGAATCTCATACATAGATAAATCCTATTTATTCTGTAAGTAACTTGGGCAGGGCAATTCAAAACATCTGTAGCAGAAACAAAAACCATAAAACATATCAGATAAAATTCTCAACAAGAAGACATTTTTCCATTCATCGCACATCCCTTTTCCTACTCACTGTCTAGTACTCCGGGATGCCCTGGTTTCTTTCTCACAGTTTAGATTTCACATAGTGACAAAAGACATATATTTATATAAGCACCTTGACTCTACTCATTTCTGTAAAAAGTAAACAAGCAAATAGTTATATATAATCTTGCCCATAGAGTCTTTTCTTCTATCCACAGACCATCATATACATGTTAAGAAATTATAGAATTCCCCTCACAGGTAACTTTTAGACACATGTTGGATGGACTACAGCTGGCCATTATACAGTAAACAAAATAAAATGTCAAGGAAAGACTGAATGCAGACTCAAGGCACAAGGCAGGACTATTCTCTCAAGATAGATCTCTTTTCACAGCTACTTTAGAAGTACTTTCTACCAATTAATTACCTTCAAGAACCCAGAAACCCTACTTAGAGCTTGCAGAACAACAGGCTTGTCACAGTTCTGCCATCTTCCCCACTCAGGGAAAGCAAATGCTTTCTTGACTTGTTTCAGAAAGGGAAGGTATTCAAAAAGCAAGACAACCTTAAGAGGGGAACAAGTGTCTTGGAGAGATGGGAGAAGAAACAGGAGCAAATGAAGCCCTTGGTGTGGAGGGAAAAGAAATGGGAAAAAAGCATTCAATTCACCTTTCCTGAACTTTTGAGAGTAGGCAGAACAGAAAACAGTGATATATTCATAAGAAGAGAAGAAGCTCTAGACATGTTCACAGCTCTAGAAAGCAGAGCAGGATACGACAGCAAACACTAGCACTCTGGCTAGGGAGGGAGCAAAACAGGTTTGCAGGCAGGAGGATAAAAACCAAGAGGTATAGAGAGTAACTGGCATAAAGAGGAGTGGCTTACTAAAAGGAGGAGCTTGGAAGATGACCTTAAACAGAGGCTCATGGGAGGTGAAGAAGGTATGTGCAATAAATTTAGCTGTAGGAGAAAAACAGAATACATAGCTTTGGGATCATCTGAATGGCCCAATGTGCTGATATTCCCACTGCCAATCTGCCTGGTAAGCAGCAAACTAGGTGGAGTCTAGAAGACTTATGCTGCCACACCTTTTGAAAGCTTCTCTTCTGGACTTAAACCTACAGAAAAATCCCAACAGATCTGTTCAGCTGCACGAGATGCCCTTTGGAAGCTATCAGCATCACTCTCTGAACATCCTGACATGCAAGGAGCCTGCTCCTCACTTCACTCCAAGAGCCACTTCTGCTCTGCCAACCTTTGTCCAACATAGGAAAAACACAGGCTGTCTCGAGAAGTGAACTTACCTCTCCTACTGGGCAGAATGACTGTTTATTGATGATTTAAGTGCTTTCCTCCAGGTAGTGGATGACTCAGTACCTTGTCAAGAGGTAAAGCACATTGGTTTAAGAGGTCTAGTGGAAAGCAATTGTTTCCTATTCAAAAAACATACCAAGTTCCTGTCAGTGTAAAATCTGACTCGCCTTAAGCCATTGTACCCTATCTTAATATGTCTACCCAGACAAATACACTAGTTATTCATCCAGTGATTAATGGCACTACCTGGGTCTAGTGAAGCACTGCTCATTAGCAGATCTCACAAGTGCTCTCTAAGATTAATGCCAATATTCTGCAAATTAAACGGAAACTGTGGCACGCCCTAGTGGAATCACTTGCCAAAGATCACCCAGCATGCTCCTCATATAACCTGTGATACAGCTGAAGCTTTCTCAGCCTCCGCATTGTTACTCCACAACTATAGGAAAGGAAAGTAGACTATGTTGGCTACTTCATGGAAATTAGGTGCATACAGCTCTTTTTTGCAAAGTGCTCTTGAGAAAAGGCTCAATCACGGACAGTGAGCCAACACTGCCTGAAGGGATGGAAGTTTATGCACTTTCTTCCCCTGAAGAAACTTGTACACTCACAACATGGTAAAGACAATCCACAACCAAAATTTGGAGTAGAATTCCTTTGTATGCAAACTGAACACGTTTTATAAATCTACAAAATGCGGAGCCGAGCTAAAGTATTCAGTCTGATTCTCTGCATGCAGTCTAATTCTCTCCATGCCAACATAAAATAATGTGATTGCATCCTTGATCCCAGACTATAATTTTTGAAGACCTACTCCTACATCTTGATCCTAATGCATCATTACAGATCACAGTTACTGTAAGTCAATTTAATTCTATGACTTATAGAATGTCTCAGTTTTATTATACTTGAATTCCTTAATTGTTTCACTTGCAACTTGCATCTTGTAGGTTTTTTTTAAATACAAAAGATAGTACCAAATGGAAATTTGTTTAACAGGAAACAAATTGTCTTATGTATGCACCCACAAAAACATGGCTACTACTGCTACAACACAGTACTACTACAGAGCCACACAGGAAGTGATACACTTGATTCAATGCAGGTATCTGTAGCACCTGTGACTATAATCACTTTAGCTGTTTAGAATTCCTTTACAGTCAATGGGCTTTACAAGTCGCCTCTGGATGCACTTTATCTAATCTTACAGTAAAACCTCAGATCGAGGAATTGTACTCTAAGAGCACCCATCTCTTGTAATTCACTCCAAAAGCAGGCTTGAGTGACTAGCTCATATGTACATCTGTGCCATAGACATCTAAAGTGCAATGAGATGAATTCAACTGCACTGTCCAAAAAGGCCATACAGAGATTGATTCCCCATTCTGGGGGAATTCCTGAATTGTGGATGTACAGAACTGGTGTGATCCTTTTGTATATACAGTCAAATAACAAAAATTGTATCTTGCTTTATTCTATATGCCATACTTTTACATAAGACTTGCAAGAAGGCCCGGGAGAGAGGGCAGAGTGCTTGCTAGCTCAAGGTAGATGCACTATACTGAACAGATAGCAAAGAATAGCACTTGAAATAAAGAGCTGGTGAAGCAGTTGCAGGGAAGGGAACAATATAAAAGTCAACAAACCAGCATACCGGGTTATGCAGAAGCCAAGAGGCAGGGACAAGAGGCCATATGTGAAGAGATACAAATAAGTTAGAAACTCCTTCAGCATTATTCTTTGAAGAACCAAAAATTATGTCATTATTTTAAAAAGTGCTCATGAGAGAAAAATGTCAGCAACACAAAACAGAAACCATGAACTACCGCTGGCTTTTTCTATGGGCAAAATAATTTATTGTTCTGTAAATGAATTGGAGTGGGGGAAGGAAAAGAGATCATAATAGGCTGATCTGGAAAACATACAGCTTTTCCATCCTTCTTCCCACAAAATTTTTCATTTTTTTCCTGTAATATCAACTTCTTTTTATTTTTAGTTGTGCTTTGTTTTTCTGTTTTCACTGGGTTTTTGTTTTTGTCTTTGCTGCTTTTGCGTTGTTGTTTTTGTTTTAACCATAGAATTGGGATTCATCTGACTGAGTGGGAATGCCTACGCTGCACCTAAGTGATGCCTACTCAGTTGTACACAGCTGAGGCAGCTGCCTAGACCTCCTTTAAGGGCAGAGAGAGAAGCAAGCACTTCTGTTTATCCTGGTTCATCCAAAGACATGCATCTAAAATAAGACAGATGAATTTCACTCTAAAGGCGCTGGTTTATCTTCACTGATGATACAGGGAGATGGGAGGCTACTCAGTTTCAAGTGTCTACGTGGTGAACATCTCAAGTGAGATAACATCAATCTCTCTGAAGATATTTTACCCTGTAACTTACAAAATAACATTAAAAATATAAAAACAGTGGAAAAACACCTCCTCGAGTTTGTGAAGCACCAATACAGCACCTTGATGGCTTACCTATCAATTTATGTCGTGTAACACCAAGTATCAATCATAGTAATTACACAGACCTCAATTTATCTCCACTGAATGTCCACCTTGCCACCCCTCTTTAGGAATAAAAGCTGTTAGATTTAGTTCAGAAAAATACTCTTGTGATACAAAAAGTAAGTTCAGGAATGATCCTGGTAAGAAAAAACACCCCCATGATATCCAAGGTATAAGCAGGGAGTGAGATGCTGAGGAGGACTGGACTACCAGAAAAAAATACATAACCAAGGTTCTAAAATAGAAATTTAATACATCAATTTTCCACAAAACCTCCACCTACCCATTCTGCTTCTTCTTCTCATTAAATAAACAAAACCAAAACCAACACTAAATACAGGCGATTCATTAATTTTCTTCTACTGTGCAGTAGTCCATTCAAAATCAGACTTGATTAATGTAGTAACACCACTTGTTTTTCAAATACAATGAGACACAAACAGAAGGCCTACACTTATGTTTCTGTGTGCTGATAAACCTGGAATTCAAGATTAAGGTTACTCTTTCTCTAGCTAAGAGAAATATGAAATTGCTCTATCTTCTGTCTCAATTACAATAAATTTTATTCGTACTATTAGAGCTGTTGTTATTAATAGTAAGCTCTTACAATCAGCTTCCTTTTCACTGATTAGAACAAGATTCAGACCACATATATGCACACACAAAGGCATAATTCTTTCATAAAGACCTCCTAATTTAAGACAAGAATGAATATACTAGTATATACCTGATATATACTAGTATTGGTGGTTTTTAATTAATCAGTCACAGTACACTCACATTAAATAGTTCTCTCCTTAAATCATTGCCCCTGACCTATTAGTGATGTGCCTTGTCAAAATCTTCTTTGAAATCCATTGTCTACTCCTTCTCCCCTCAAGAACTCCAGCTGGATATAAAGAACAAGTCCCCCTTTGAATCAGTGATGACCAGGCAAGATCAACATATTAATCCATGTGCTCAGTTTTCTTACCCTTTATACCCTACAGAGTCCCCAAACTCACCAGCCCAAGTAATTCTCTGGCACAGCAACTACCTGCCAGGATGGTCTACATCCCACTGCCAGGAGTTCTGCAGCTCTGTATCTGGTTACCCTCAGAAGGTGCAGGTGGATGCCACTCAGATCTGCAGACTTCCTAACAACAGTTCTTTCAGCTACTGTTTCCCACACAGCCACCTCAAATCGATGGTTTCTGCAACCTGTTACAAAATAAACTGAGGTTCTTCAGCAGGAAAGTCCAACACAAAAAAATTCATTGCTCTCCCCGTCAGGCCCTTAAAAATCTCAGTCCCCCTTTTACACTTTGACCATGATATGGCCCTCCCTAAACAAGCCAGAGCCAGATCTGTTGCATACAGTCAACTCAGGCATACACTACCTCACCAGAATCACCTAAGAACACAGAAGAACTTCCAATTTTTGACTAATGTGTTTTTTAAAGTATTGATTGAAACTTATATTTTCTTCATGAAACATACCAAGAAGGGTTTTCTTTTAGAACTGCAAATGTAATAAAAGCAGTGTACAGGATGTAGTTTTTTCTTTTAAATGTTTAACATATTTTTAGAGTTCTTTGTCAAATGGGAGCCTAAGGATATCCACAATTAAATGGGCTTTTAAGTAAGTATAATTTCATTTCAGCTTAAATTTCTTTAATTCATACACTATTCTTTATTTCTCAAAATCTTGGATAATTCTGTGAGTCTAAGTTCCTTTCAAATATTAGAGGAGCATGTTACCAAGCACTTATACAAAGAATGCACATTTGCACTTTAATTTTGTAATATGAACACTAGCCAACAAGTAATATCCGAGTCCTGTTCTTCAAAACAATCATTCTTTGCTGGTACTAAGCGACCACAGCTGGATACTCTATGAAATTTAGCTTATTGGGAAAAACACAGCATGAATTAAGGCAAAAGAATAATGTACATCAAACATGTAGCAAAAACGTGACTTTTAAAAACGAATTACATAAAAATTTTAAAAAGCCCCAAAATTAAATATGTTGAGTCTTGGAGATATTTAACAGAAAAGAAGTATGTTTTGACTAAGTAACATCTGCAGAATTTGCTCAAACAAGGCATATGTATGTAAATGAATTATTTAAAAACTTGGTTAACTGATCTGCTGTGTTACACTACATGCTGAATTTACTGAATTCTCCCATATGAGCAACTGAACACTGGGTAACCACTTTCAAACACAGGTATTGCACTTCAGCTGTGTTTCCTTAAACAAACATATTCACTGTATACTCTCCTTTTTTTTCATTTTCACACAAAAGGAGAAGTCCAGCCATTTCTCAGCTCCCACTCAGGAGGGTATGCTGAAATGTATTTTACTTTCCTACCTTTATCATCTGAACAGTCTTTTATCTTATGTGGCCTTACTCTGACAATTATGGAACAAGAGTGTCCTATTCATGACATCAGTTACAACATGATCCTGTTGCAGGCTCCAGAGAGACCTTTGCTAAAGTACTTCTATCAGGTTGTAAGAGCAGAGGTAATTGCAAAGGCTTCTCTGGAATTCTTCAGCCGTCTCTATCAAAAATATCTCATCTCTGAAAGCTGCATAAGTACCCACTGAGAAATTCTTTTCAGGGAATTAATTAGATCGTATCATGAGTCACCAGCACTAAATTCCTCTTTCATTTTCAGAAACTGAGCACTGTAATACAACAGCATAGCTATTTTCTGTATTCTCCAATGGCACCTCCAAATACTATGAGAAAAAAATGAAGCTTAATGCAAGTGAATTTGATAAGTGCAAATGCTTCCTTATTTGGTTAGGGTAACAGAAAATACTTGTTTAAATGAGTAAACACGTGCCTATGATTTCCTCCCTGTGACAGAAATGTAATTAAATTAATTAATTCCTAGAGGCTTTGTCTTTGGATAACCCACATAAAAGCCATGGGAAGAAGCACGGAAGGAGATAGAGATATGCATATCACACAGCATACTGGTACCAAACAATATGAGACAATCGTGAGGCAATCATTCAGGGATGCACTGAAGTACCTTAAGCACACAGGCAACCCAAATAAATTCCACAGCCTACACACATAAAGTTGAACATCTACGTACTTGGCTGATTATGGCTCTGACTGGTTTCCCTGCACGTGGCAACAATTTTTAAAAATTAAGGGCCTATATCCATTAAAAGGAGCCCAAACAAAACCATCCCTACTTGATTTTAATGGTATAGACTAGAACAAAAATCAGTCATTTAATTAATCTTCTTTACTTTTTAAAGCAACAGACTTTCCAATTGCTATTTGCTTATCAAGCAGTGCACACTCACAAATTAACATGCTGTTAATATTCAGCAATAAAACCAGGATATACTTTAATAAAGGAAATAAACTTACATGTTTTCAAAAGCTTTATTTACAGCATGGGTAAACCAGTATTTTTCACATCAGCAAATATACCTACAAACTTGTTATGTATTTATTAAATCCTCAAAGATGCACAAAGGCACCTTATGTTGCTTTTACAGAATGAAAGGCCATTTATATGATGCCAAAACATCACTGAAAATGAAACATTATATTCAAGGAGAGCTTTTCACTTGGAAATCATAATCATTTTCTATTCTGACAAACACAGCTGCTCTAGGGCTGGATAATACCAAAACGGTCAGATAGTAAGATGTCTTTGGTGAAATGCTTGTCTTAGTCATAAATTCCTTTGTAAATTTTAGGAACATGACACACAGAAGAGAATTCAGGGCTATATGACCATAAATAATCATATTCTTCAGCTGGATATTGTCACATCATTTTCCTTGAATAATAAAAGTTACCCATTGCCCAGATAAAATGCTACCAAGACTCAACTTACAACAGGAGTTTTACTTGGCCTTACCACCAAAGTCCCTCTTACATGTTCTGACACTAGTGACAAGGACAAAGGAACATTATACTTTTTTATTAAGTGCCTATATATGAAAATATTCAAGAAAAATTAATATCCTTTTTTAGTTCAATAAATACATCATAAAAATCCCAATCCACTTGCCTAAGACTGATTTGCAACTATCTATAACTAAACCTATCATTCTAATTTCTCTTTTTAAATACCTCCTTTAAGCTTCACAAGTTATTCGGTACTTAAACATACCTTTAAAAAGAACAGCAACAACAACAAAACAGTGTGCCAGAGGTTTTTCTAGAGAGTCCCTTCTGATTAGAAATCTTACAGGGTCATATTTTGAGCAAAATATTGACCATATTCTTATGTCAATTTTTTTGTTCCTTTTACTCTGTTTCATTAACTGAAATTTATTTTCTAACTCTTACAATTTCTTCCAAGTTACTTTAAGACTTGTAACTGTTGCTCTTGTTATTGAGCTAAACCAGGATGTGTATCAGCAAAATCAGCCCTTGCCTGTACACCGGCATTTTCTGGACTCCTTCAGGGGAAAAAAAAAAGAAAATACCTGTAACTTTCTGCTTTGCCCTTTGCTGAAAATGATCATTACAAAGCAGAAACAGAGAGACAGAAAAGGCAAGGGCATGTCAAGTGCAAGTACAAGGGCAAGTACCTCCATATCGTTATGAACACTCTATTTTAAGCCATGAAAGCATCTACACAGATGCACCGTTTTGTTCCTTCTAATGGCTTCCTGTTGGGGCAGGAAGGATGGTAGGACACAGTGTCTAGACCCACTGCTGCCATTTCTGCTCCAGTCATCTCCTCCAGCCCTTGGGAACTGCCGTTTGTCACTGCCTTTCCATGGGAAACAGGCAGTAAGCTTCTACCACAACAAGTCGTGTCTTCCCAGTAACTCTACCTTGACGGAGCAGTCTAGCTCTAATGAGCTCTTCTTTAAAATAAAAAGCTTTTATTAACATTTGTGCTACATCTTTATTACTTCCAGTCAAACCCATATGCAATTGTCCCTGGCATGTGGAATATAACACTCCTGAAGCACTGTTCCTGTGTAGCTGCTTATATACCATACACTGTAGTTTCCATGTTTCTTCTTCAGAAAATAATACCTAGCATACACTAACCAGTGTAAAGAGTTAAAGACCATTTGCTCCTACTTGAGTCAGGATGGTACAAACATGAGTTAAGAAAAGTATTTTAAGTATCTTGAAGCACCTGTCTAGCTGTAGGCATTGGCACCCACCAGCTGAACTGGGACAGCTTCCACACTTCAGGACAGGCACTCTTCGGGCTGCTTTTAACTTGAACCTGTCAGTATCACTGACTGCATTTCAATGACTTTCATAGTGGGAGCAGTAACAACTTATACCCTTTTTATCGAAACAGAAAGACATTATTTTCATTACAAGATACTTCCTCTGTTACAATGCATTAGGAACAAATGGCTCCTGAAAGCACCTTCTGCAGTCTCGGCACTGACCTGTTGCACTCACAAGTCACGGAAGAAAAATCATCATCACACAATGTGCACCCTTATGACTTAATGGCACTCACAGACAACAGTACAGCTAAATTAGGGAGACAAAAAGCTCTCCCTTTAAACCATGGCAAGCCGGTGGGCTCCAAAGCCATCCCTATTGTATTGTAAGACTTTCAACTAGTCTGATACCACCTTATGTCATCAATTCAATTAGAAGGAAAATTAAAAATAAAACCTATTTTACAATTCATAAGGATTTATCTAGTATTGCTTTCATTGTTAATGAGCTACTCTCACTCTTCTGTCACTTCATAGATGCACATCATCACAATTTGATTGCACTCGTGAACTACCTTTCTTATAAACTACTACTCCTGAACAGAATATGGGGTGATGACTTGGGGTTTTGTCTTGGTTTGGTTTGATGTTATTATTTCAGTGTGACTGTGCTTCCCAGTGCCTGAGGAACAGAAGTGAAAAGAATGAAGCTTTTAGAGAGCCTTTCCAGTGACTGCATTAGCCCTCCCGTTCGTCCACATTCTTGTGGAAATGCAGAAATTTACACTGTAAATTTTCAAAGAGAATTACACTCAGAAGGGTAAGCAAGCCACTGCTTTGAATTTATTAAATACTCCTTTGCCAGAATGCAAGGAAGCAGTGCATTTTCCTTTGTGTAAAGTTTCAGTTGAACAGATCTCCTAGTGCAGAATGTTGCTTTTGAGGGGAAGCAGGAATGATGGTTTCCCTTTATTATTATCAGAAATAAATCTTCTTTCCATCACTTGACACAGAAAGCTGAAAAAGGAAATTTTAAAGATGTGGCACAGAGTTAAAAAAGAAAAGGAAGTTATACATAAAGGGTTTAGGAAATAATTAATTGTTTGCATTACAAAGTCAGGGCCAGTAACTGATCTCACTGCTGAGGTTAATTTAGCTTACAGGGAGGGAAAAAATGAATATTCTTCCCTATTCCAGTCATTCTCTTTCTTGTTTTGATTAGTGTTTGTCACTTGCCAAGGCATGTTCTTTTGGGGATACTTTTATTGCTACACTCCATCATAATGGTCTTGCCTGCACTGATTGCTGCCAGAATCTTCAACCAGCACACTTCAAAGCACACAGTAGGCTGACAGAAACTACTTCAGATATCTGGCTCTCTGCATGTCCTTTCATCCCTACTCTTATCTGGCTGTGGCTGCTCATCTAGGGCTATGACTCTTTTAGTTCTGTCTGAGATGGCTCTCCTTCAGGTTGCTCCGGGTCTGGCTGGTCCCTTTGAGATGCAGCTGCCTTGTTTCTCCATTTTATTAGAGCCGGTTGTTCCATGCTGATTGTTGCTCCTCCTGTTATTCCTGCTGCACTCTCTACTCCTCTGATGCTGCAGCTCTCCAGGGCTATGATTCCTGCTGTCAGTTATTTCTGGTGTGGAAAGGCTGTCATGCTTTTTGCTTTGATTTAACAATTCTCAGTTCTACTCTTGTGTTCAGCAGGCTATATTTTCCACTGCACTTGGGATATAACCACTTTTCCCGTCATCGTGGGAGGACACTATCTCACTTCCAGCTGCACTAGGAAGACATATGCACTCTCTGATGCAATTTGAGAGCCTTGAATCATCTACCAGTACTGTTTATTAATGAACTATCACGACTTCTCATTTTTCTCTACTCATTTGTGGCCCTAGTAGAGGATGACATGCTTCTATCCTGGAGAATGACTAGTATGATGCTTTTCAAAGAGGCAAAGTTTACCCTCAACCATTTAAGTGGAAAAACACTGTGCACTGCCAGGGTGTAGTGTCTGTTCCACTTTGCTTGTGGGATTACCCGAATGCCATTCTTCAGAGGTTTATGTCATGGATTTCTCCACACATGCAATCACCAAGGACGAGAAAGTGGAAACAAAAAATATATTCAACTCTGAGGCAATTGAATAGCACATTTTCAGTGGTCATTTCTGAAGAGTGTAGAAAAATGCATGTCTTTAGAATGACAGCTGAGTGTCTAGCAGAGATGGGTACTTTCATGGTGTCTGATTTATGCCATATTGGTGTCAGTAAAGACAATGAAATAACAATGACATTCTATGACTGTCATTTCACTGAACAGAAGTTGTATGGGAGAAAGTTTCATAATTTCAGTATCATGTAGAAAATTGTGAAGAGAGAACAGAAATCACATGGGCAATCCAAGGGCTCACAATGCACAAGATGGATGTTTAAAAAAAAAAAGTTAAAAGACAATGAAAAAAACATCCAAGATGTAGGAACACATACTGCCCATAGTGGTATACTGTTTAAAAATATTTTATTTAGGACAGTAGAAAAGTCCTCACTGATGGTCCTGACCCAATGTTTAGTGGAGTCAACAGAAAAAAATTCCTGACAGCTTACTATTTTACAGCAATTTAAAAAGTCACTCAACCAAAGATAACCAAAAAGCCAAAAATTCATCCCAGAAACACCAGTAATAATTTCCCTCCAGCAGGGCTCATTCTGCGTCAAGGGCTTCGTGGCACTTGAAAATATTTGAGCTCACAGCTGACCAGGTGAAAGCCTTCAGTGTAATCTTACGGTTTGGATTTTACTGACACACCTGACTGGGTGAAAACCTTCAGTGTGATTTACTGTTTGGATTTTATTGACATACTATTCACCACAGTATTTATACTGGCAGACACTAGAGAGGTAGAGGAATAGGCTCTATTCTGAATATCTAACAAATGAGCTCATTTCCATAGCTGATTTTCAGTGTAAGCAATGCATGCATGCATACAAGATTTTGGAGGAAAGAAACAATGTAAGATGTCAGATATGTTGAATTTGCTCTAATTTATCCTCAGAAGGAACAGGGTCAGGTGTTTTGAGGAAGGTACAGACACACTGAAAAGAACAGCTACAGAGTAAGTAAGGGAAGTTTCTTCCTATTAAGCAATAGGCTTGTATGCTTCCTATTAAACAATTAAGCTTGTATCTGAAACTAAAAGGATGAACAGCTACAGAGACTAGCAGACAGACAATTACCAGGCAGGAAAAAAAAAGACTTCATAGGTGAAACTTCAATATCCTCACTTTTGAAGGTAAGTAAGTAAATTCTTCCATTCCATTCCCTAAGGTAGCTTGCTAGATCTAGTAACTGGGCTCAAAATTTACAGGATCGTGCCCCAATATGAACACATCCAATGTCACCTAAGACTCAGGAGAATCGGCCACCAGAGCAGCTAAATGGAGACATGCTGCTGTATCCACTGGGCATGGCCACTATTACACTGAAAAAGGGAAAATTTACATAGATACAAGACAAAGATTGTACTGTAATCTCTACAAAAACCAGACTGATCCTATTAGCCTGCATAAAATAGCTATTAGTATACAGATGTGTCCTATTGTCCTATTTGTCATTTCAATGCAAATGAAAATTACTTGATGGCTGCAGAGTGTTCATAAAATTGTCATGTACTACAGTTAACTATAAGATAGTACTATTACTGTATAAATTAGAAAAAATAATTAGATTGAAATATGAAGATACTCATGTGAGATAAGCCTCTGAATTTACCAAGGTCTAGTTACCACCAGAAAGCATATGACTGAAAGATTTAAACAATGAGAATATTCAGTATGCTAAAAGCTGCTGGCTGTTAAAGCTTAATTGACCTAGAGCAATATTTTCCAAGATAGGTAAGGGATTTTTGAAAATGTTACTTGGGTTCTTGAGCAACTGCAGCATTTGAAAATCTTTTCATAGGTATTTTGTTTTCTATTACATCATAGGTACCTATTACATGGTCACATATACCCCCCCACCCACACACACACACACACACACACACACACAGTCTCTCATTTGCCCATCCTTAAAGGCACATGATCCTTTCATGGAAGAGAATCAAGGTGAAGTTATTGCAGTCTAGGAATAAATTCTGACTACAAGAGAGGACAACACCTCTTTTTCAGCCCAGAATGAGCACTGGGTAAAGTGGAGGTTCCGTCACCAAATCAGTTCTCTGCTTGCTGCCTTGCTACAGTCTGATGTGAGGCAGAAAATGATGTCAAAGAAAAAATTATTAGACACAGAGGCCATAGTCAAAAGACTCTTGCAACTGAATCATCATCAGAGAGCTCCTGTACAGGGAGGCTGCAGGCATCAGCCTCTGTGTCACACTGCAAACACATTTGGCCATGATACAGGCACAGTTTAGTATGTTAGAGCCTGTAGCAGAGAATAAACACGTGGTATGATGGGAAGCACCAGCTTTCAAGTCATGTGCTAACAGCAAGCCCAGTCACATAATGGAGGAGGGGAAACCCTCTCAATCCTGTGCAGAAGCTGTTGAATCCAGAAACTGGCCAAAAGACTTTTGAATCATTGAAATGCAATTTAAAATTGCTTGAATTTAATACATTTTCCTTTACCACACCAGAAGGCAGTTTCTCCACTCTCAGTGTTCTGCAATGACTTCAGAGTTTTCACTAGCTGACAGAAAAACTCTCATGCATAGAAAAAATTTTACATTTAAATTTAGCCCTTGCTAAGTTTTCTAGAGAGTTTCAATAGATAAAAACTACATATCCTTCTGCTTTTTAAAGCATTTAACACAATTCAGACCCTGTCAGCAAATAAATAGTAATAAAAAGCCCTAAATCTTCTTACTGAATTGACAGCTTCCCAAGTTTATTTATAACATTTAGTAACACTTGGTATGTTGAATGTAATTGGCTATATTCACTGTAGAATATTCCAAATGCATTTCACACAGATTTGTTTCCCATTCGTAGTTTTACAATGGTATTTCTTTTACAGATGAAACATGATCTTCTTATAACTGCTGACATATCTGTATCATACAGATAAGCTTAGTTAGTCTCACCTTTTTATAGGCAATCCAGTCAAACACCCTGTCGATGTCTGAGGCTTGCTGAACTTCCTGGGATACTGGATGTGAACTGGCTAACCCATCCAGCAACATCACTTCATGTAGGACATCTGTCAGAAATCTCTGCTTTTCCTGAAATACAGCATATGCAGTAGTATCACAGACAAATACATATTTACAGAAATATAGAAATGATGCACAGTTACCAAAGGCAGTTGACTACTATTACAGTTGACAAAAATCGGACTTTCTGCTTTGAATGTAAACCACCACAACCTCCTACAATCTTGAACGGGTACTTAGAATAAACTCAGACTTGAGATCCTTTGCTGCAATGAAACTTAACTGAAATTAAAGAGCATTAAATGAACCAAAATGCATCCATATGTGCAGACTGGGATTCTGATTATGACTACTCATACCCACTTACAAGAGATGGGGAGAGAGGCAAACTGGCAAAATCTTAAATTACAAAAATACATACTACAGGCCTCAAGCTCAATGCATGTGCAGGTACAAAGTTTTTTGACAAAGATGGATAAATAAAATTACCCATTTTTTTTATTTAGTGAAGTTTAAGTTACTTGGCTCTTACTGACAAGTTCACATAGCAGATCAGTGTGGGACAGGACAATGAAGAGAGCTCACAGCAGTGTCGCAGCAGATGCTTGCACTGTCTTTTGTAACTCTGGTATAGAAATCCTTCCTCCTCAAGAGCTTAAGCCTCTACAAACTTTCTAACTTCTATTTGAAGGAAGTCATTATCATCTCTCTTCACAAGCAGGAAAAGAGCTGCATGCAGTTAAATGACATAGTCAAAGCCACAGCAACATCAGAGGCAGGTACAAACCCAAACAACATCCAACATATGCACTTATCTCAATACCTTCTATAAACATGGATAGCAGAGGTATTTCAAAACTGCTGCCTATTTACTCTCGCAGCAACATTAATGAAATGTTCATGTATGCTCTATGCATTGTGTTGCACTCATTAGTAGAGTAGAGCCAGGTGGGGCTTTTTCAGCTGAGAAATGACATGACCTTAAAACTCCTCATATTACATTCATTTAGATGTATTTTATCCAAAACACTGTGTCAGGAAAGAAGAGCTTTACTTACTTGCTTTTTCAAGTCACAAATAAATGCAAAGAGTGAATTAAAATTACATAAGGTTTAAATAAGCTTTTTCACCTGAAACGGCATATCTCAAACTTTATCTAAATTATAACAATTCCTAATTCAATGTCAACCTACTG
Source organism: Donacobius atricapilla (assembly GCA_013397315.1). NCBI lineage: Eukaryota > Metazoa > Chordata > Aves > Passeriformes > Mimidae > Donacobius > Donacobius atricapilla. The sequence continues at coordinate 1,784,333 of WBMY01007212.1, read as the reverse complement.
CCATGATATAAAGAAATTCTGGGGAATGCTGCATTTTTTTTCAAAAGCCACCTTGATGTCCTCAGGTAAAATACGCACACAATTACATATTAAATTATAAGTTTAATTTCTTGGGTGGCAAGGTTTTGGTATCAATCTGTTAACTTTAAATTATTTTCATAAGACAGCTGAAAAGCTCTTCCAATACTGATCTACCCAGAAATAAACCTTTATGTTAAAATTCATTAGAGCACAAGAAATGTACCTTGAGCTGGCAGCTTATCCAAGCAATTAAAAACATAGGGTGCAAGAAAGTCAATTACCTACACACTCTTAGTGTTCTCATCTGGCTGCATGAGGTAAGCTTTGTAAAACAAAAAGTAATGTCTTTTTCATATCAATGTTAATTTCCAAATTTTCTCAGGCATAGGCAGTTACTAACTGTCCTTTTTAAATGGGAAAAAAAGTGTAGAGAAACAATTATAATGACAGTCCTACTCAGGGGGAAATTGCTGAGGTGTAAAAATTGTAGGTATTTTGGTTACACTTCACTCACACTCTCTATCAGTCAGTAACAAGGCCCTAGTTTCATCAAATGTATGATATGTAACACATACAGATGTGAACACACAGACCTGTCTCCAAATTCAGGTTTGGATCCCAGAAGACAAAGAGTTGTGTGAGTGGATTGTTACTGTTTGGAATTAACTCAATAAAAAGACCTTGGATAATCAGAAATTAATACCTTAAATACAGAACCAGAATCAAGAAAATCAGCACATGGCAAACATCAAGTGAAACTGTAAGAAGAAAACTAGGGAACATATAAAAAGAGCAGGCCACATTTTGGTTTTCTGTTTCCTTGGTCATGTCCTGAAGGACTGAAAAGTAGAACTTCAGATTCATGATCATTCATTCAAGTTACTATAGCTGAAAAGTCTTCCTTGAAATTTACTGCGGACTGTCACACTGGGATACAAATGGAATAGTTAGTATGCCTCCAAAAATGCAAACCTACAGTTTAGTGAGAATTAAGAAGGCTTTTGACCTAGAAAGCTCCTAGAAAGCTAAATTTATTGAACAAGAAGGAGTGCCATAACATCCCCAGCCTTTCCCTTTAGTATAAAGCCCCTGAGAGCAGACTGGAGAAGGAGACTCAAATGTAACTCAAGGGAGGCACAGAGAGACTACTGGTTGACAAGGAGCCTGAAGCCTGATGAGGCAACAAGAAGCAGAAGTGTAGAAAGAAACTAAAACTGCCTTAATTATGTTGATAAAACACTGCTTCAGCTCTTGAAGTCCTAATATCACATTAACGGGAAAAGGTCAATATCTGTGCTAAACTGCTTACACTGATGGAAGAAGGGCTTTCTATTCCCTAGTTATTTTACCCTATGCATACAGTGGAATTGATCTGTTTTAACTGACACCTAGAGGAGTGAATAAACACCCAGGACAGAAATTGTAAAGGAAATCAATCATGGAATATGTTTAATGAGACCAGCAAGCCAGAGACATGGTAAGTGTCAGGTTTGCAGCTACTGAAACAATGACAAAATGTTCTTAAAGTTGACCCTTCTCTGAGGGAATTCACCTGCAAGAAAAAAGATGAAGACTGTGATCCACCTGTGAGGAAGAGAGGGCTTCAGGTGAGTCTTGCAGCCTTGCTTGGAAAGCGTCAGTAGCCACATGCAAGTGAAACACTAATACAGGGCCAGGGCTCTGAGCCGGAAGTATATCACAGCAGCACAGGCTGAGTCTGGAATAAGGACAGGGCTGCTTCTACACGAATTTAGGCCTCACTTTAAAGCAAAGAGAAAGGAAGCTCTTCTACTCCCTATCTTCCTACTGTGCACTTGGAATCCCAACTCTTCATTTCTTCTCCTCATAACTTTCCTTGAACCATGTACAGTCAAAGTCTGAGACACCAGACCTGTGTTGAAAATAAAACACATGACAATAATTTCTGGTTGCTCTCTTTCTTATTCTTTAGAATGCTTCCAGATGCAGGGACTGAAGGGCTGTTATCAGATGAACACGTCTTTAAAATATCTACATTTTCTGATTATTCCCAAATGTTTGTGGTCACTAGATCCAAGTATGTGTCTCTTCATAGGAATGATTTCTTTCAATCTTCACCAGAAAGACCTCCTCTGCTTTGCACAAGATTTTCCTGAATGACTTGTCCTTTTTCTGTGCTGTTTCCTCCTTAGCCAACACTCAAATTCACCTTGTTCTTGGGAAAAAGAGAGATAGTGGTCAGTCTTCATGTATAAATCTCCACCAGCGTGCCTAACATTTAACTAGTCTATCTCTTAATGGAAAGAAAGCAATTGTGAAATAACATTTTTGGCAAAAAAAAAGACTGTACCTTCAAGAAGCATTTGCCTTCAAGAAAAAATTATTGTGTATAACAGGATAACAATGATGTAACAGAGAAAGGTTGCTGATGGTCAGTTTACAATATCACATTGAGGTATAATGTAAGAATAGAAGTTAGTATGACAATAATATAATACTTAAAGACAGTCACATAAAAATAATTTCTAAAAATTAATATGAAATACCAGGGAAAATAACTAAAATGAAAGAAAAAAGAAGGAATTAAAGAAGCAGCACAATGAAAGCCCAAACTGATAATTAGTACGCAAAAGAGATCAAAGGCCTCAATATTAAAGGCATTGCCTTTGTTCTGGAACAGCCATTTGAACACTTTATGGACTGCGAAATCTACATGACTAAAGCTTAACAATGGTGTGCAAATTTGCAAATTACTTTCCTGACAAATTTTCTGAAAATTTTGTCTCCACAAGAGCTTTCCTAGCCATCAAGAATACAAAGAAGATAACTGATCTTTCATGCCTAAGAGAACAAGTATTTGCAAGACACAATATTTGGGTTTACAGGGAAAGAGCACCATTGGGAAAAAGAAATAGGGGCAAATTTTGGGAGCAATCAAAGAACACCAGCATATACACTACCAGCAGTCGAGTTCTAACAAAATGTATTACAGGATGAAGCTTAACAAACCAGAGGAATATAATCTATGAAGAAATCTAAGGTTTGGTAAAATACATTAAGGCCAGGTAAGATCCACTGGGAGCCAAAATCAAGTTCTTTCTGTCTACATGCTCACAAATCCTAAATTGTCATAGCACAGGAAGTCTCCTGAGTACTTGCAAATGAAAACAATGTTTCTTTCTCACTTTCCAATAGTAATCTTTTGTAAATACAGAAGTAAAGTTTGTAAATTGAGCAATTTTCAAACTTCTTTTTAATTTACATCCCTGATGTGTGCTTCAATTATGTGTATAATTTGCTGAAGGAGGCCTGCAACACATTCTACATTAATCAGCCATGAACCTGTAACAGTTCCATATCTGCCTTCATAACCCCCTTTTCTGCATTTTCTGTCAAAGATCTTGCAAAATGTATTGAGAAATTTTCACACTGACTGACAACTTTTATAGTGACAAAACAAGGTAGATGTCCTAGGAGTTTATAGTTAAGGAAGACCAGCAGGTTTAAGTATTGGGAAGGAGAATTGGATATGTATTTTCTTTTCAATCATGACTACCTGCTTACATTGCCAAGCAGATGGATAGTTGATTTGGAGTTCTTAAGCAATTCTGCCAGCTACTCCAACTTCTGTTTCGTTTCTCCACTCTGTTTATCAGATACAGGTTTAATTTGGTTGTAAACCAGAGGCATTTTGCCAAATTCGTGCCTACAGAATGAGAGGATGCAGTACACAAAAGGGAGCATTGATGAAGGAAACGACACATATTGACCATTAGCGCTTCACAGAATGGCCAATGTCACTCTTCAAGATCATGTTTTGCCACCATGTATGTAGTTGCCTTCACTGAAATAGAATCATTAAGCAAACAGAGGAATAGAGAGGTTTCCTCATGCATTTATCTTCAGAGCATTTTAAAATATTGGGCAACGAAGTATGAAGCTTATCCTCTATTTCAAACACCACAGAGGAAAACTACAAAGGAAAATCACCTCAATTCAAGAAATGGTAAACAATACTTAACTAAAACTGGCTTTATGATGTGGTCGGTATACTGAGTCAACTTTCAGCAACAACTTTCAGAGGTTACCATCCATGAAAATACTTTTCAGGTATTGCACACCTAGACTGTGCTTCAACCTGAAAGTGATCAGATTCGGCAAGTTAAGTCCTGAAGGAACCAAAGATGTTTTGCAGAAACACCAAAAATTACTTACCAGTTTCTGCTCCAAGTAACTGCACATGGCCACAACTTTAAAATAAAGTGGTAGCACATTCAGGACTGCTGAAAATTTGCCAAGCAGCCTTTCAGTTAAGAATGCCCTCAAAAATACAACTAAACTCTTCTATTGAATTTCCCATATCAACCTTACTTCCTGACGAAATGCATGTTCTTGTTTCAGCAAGGGTAACCCTGTAATGAGTCCTTACTTTGACGTAAAAGTTGCTGCAAACTTTCTATCTCATCTTTACTGAAGATGAAGTGTCTACTGATTCAAAATTATGTGAAATTCAGCCAGCTGAGTGAAGTTTTTTTCTGAAACTAAAGCTTCATGTAAACCCTGAACTCAGAAGGTTTGAACTCACATGACTCCAAAGCTCTCATCATAATGTCATTTAAACTGCTGTCTCAAGATGAGCAGAAAATGACACAAAGCTAGAAGAGACATTGACATTCTCCAAACCCATACTTAATCTCTTGAATAAATGTTTCATCTAAATGTTGATATTCACTAATGTCTGATCTCTAACTGCTAACTACTTAAACTAAAGAATTCCCTATATTAATCTACTTTGCCAGAGCATTAAAAAATGCAGACATATATTTAGGAAGAAAATGTGGAAATGGAAATATTTTTCATAGTTATAAGCAGAATTTAGTACAAGATTTTCATACCTTGTATACTTAAAAATGGCTAGTAATTAGGAAACAGAAGATCTTGCACCTTACCTTTACAATCTTTTTTTTTCCTGCCAAATTCAATTATACATGAGATTCTAGTTAATTTTACACAGAAAGCTTCCCCCATAGTCAAGTTAAAACAAAAAATCCTACAAGGATTGACTTCACTGAGCAGTTACTGGAGGAAAAACACTCCATGTGGTATTAATTAAAGGCTTACTTTAGACCAGCATGGGGAGCCTTTAACCAAAAAAGAAAAGATGAAAGTAGTTTTAAAAAATGAGAGGCTGAATCTTCCTCAATGCTGAGCCAGCATGATATTTATGTTGGGTTAGAAGGATCAAGCAGGCTATAGCTCAGGTCTGAAATGCCAAAATAATAATGAAATAAATCAAAAAGGTCCATACCTTAAGTCTACTTCAAAACTTATAATGATTTTCTGGGTTTTCTATGAGTCAAACAATGCCTTAGAAATCTTTAATGATGGAGGCAAACGCATTAGGAGGCATGTGAGGCAACGCACATTAAAGATATGCATGTGTCTAGTGGCTGAATTCACCCATTATTCCAACTGAGTCAATGAGAAAGATGGGCAACTAAGATCATTTATCTATTTCTTATTATAATACAGACATGTTGATATGCAGCCTCATTATTATTTTCAACTGTCTGTAGTAATAGCAGAATTGTCCATGCAACAATGGAACTGCAGAACCTAATTGTGTAAAGGACACATGGCTCACTAAAGGAAGGAGGAAAGACACCCTTCTATATAGATACAAAGTTTTTAATTTAATACTAAGAAAAATTCTGGGAGATATGACCATCCTTAATTATAAAAGTAGTAAGCAAATAAGAAAGAGGGAAATCCTATCCCAAGGAATTAATGGATCAAGACATAGGATTCAAAGCTATTGCTGATGTGCTATACTGTTGTTGTTGGACAAGCAATAACACACACACAGACACTGTCTGGTGAAAAGGCATAAACTCTTTATCAAAACATCTGACTTCATATTTATAGTATTTCTACACAGACTAGGAATTGGAGGAGAAGGTTGACACCTCTCCCATCCTATTGGTCAAGACAACTGCCCATCAGCTGTCCCTTACTCCAAGAGAAGGAATGTAAAACAACCTCGTCTAACATAAACATTGCTTCTATTTATAACACCCGTGTGTGAGAAAGAAACTGAGAACTATGAAAACATTAGAACTGTGAAACACATCAGAAGGCTGAAGAAATCAGAGTGACACTACACCTTGACTCAGCTAGTAAAGTTGTCAGCAAAGCCAACTTTTATATAATAAAGAAAAGGGAGAAGGCAGCTGGGCTCTGTGAAATGCTTTCTCAGCATCAAGCCAGGTACTGACTGCTAAAGTATTTGATGCTCATTTGATGGATGTAAGGGCAAATTACATGCCAGTATTTCCTGCTGTCATAGTCCTCAAAATCTACCCCAATACCAGAGACATTCAAGGACAAACATGATGGTTCCTTCTAGCAGAAAATAAAGAGGGAAAAGATCAGCCAATAAATTCCTGGATGTGCAAGCCTCAGCAGAATTCCTTCCTTTACACAGACATACACACATGCACACTCACTTTGGTGAGAAGGCATGAACTGTTCATTAAAAGATCTGACTCCACTTTATAGTATTTCTACAAAGGCCAGGGACTGGGGGAGAAGGCTGACACCTCTCCCCACCCCATTGGTCAAGACAACTGTCCATCAGCTGTCCATATCTCTAAGACAAAGAATGTAAACTTTCCTTGAATTAAGGAAAGCATTGCTTCTATTTATAACACCCGTGTGTGAGAAACAACCTAAGAACTATAAAACTGTGAGACACAAAGAGAAGGCTGAAAAATCAGGGCGACAGCCTCACGCAAAGGACTTCAGGATATGACAGAAACAGTCCAAGAGGAAGATGGAATATACAGCTGCAAACAGGCCTCTGAAAGGAGGAAGGTGAGCAGGGTAGACAAGAAAGACAGAGCTCTGAAGTGGAAATTACCAGCATGTAGTTTTCTGCCGTAATTTTCTCTTCTCTCTGATCCTAAAACCAGCAAAGGCCCTTTCCACAAAGGTGAGATTACCTTGTATCGGTCATAAGATCACACAGCTCAAGAATGCACATCCAGCTGTGGTTGTTTTTGATGGCATGGAGAGCCAATCATATGGTAAGCCTCTAATGCAGAAATCTCATCTTTTTTTAAGTCATGAAATAGCAACAGCCAGGGAATTCACATGCAGTTGACTATTCTGAGCACACATGATCAAGCAAAATTCTCTGATCTCAGAGGAACACTTTGCAAAAACAGCTTTTTTTTTTTAAATCATCTTCACATCTTCATCTTTTTTCTTTTTAATCATGACAACATAGAAACAACAGTTTAAACTTCCCAGACCTTTCAGAATGAGATCTAGCACTAAGAATTTGAGGCATTTCAGAGTAGGAATTTCCAAAAATTCCTAATTTGAGGGGCAGGCAAGGCAAGAGGCCAGAATCAGAAGAATGGTGAATTCCTTCCCATGGCAAATATCTAGTCACTGTATAGCAGAGAGCTTTCCTGCAAAATTAAACGTAGCTTCACCTTCACATGGTAAAAAGTAACATGTAGGGACTTTTTTTTTAGCTAAAGGAAGGAAATGAGAATTTCTAGCTTTAATCTGAAGCGACTTAGCTTTGAAAAATGATATTAAGACAGTGAGATAACTATTAAGGATCTCAGCACAGAAAGCTCATCTTCCTGTTTTAAAACCAGCAAAATTTAATTCCCTTCCTTGATAAAGTTCTGATGTATTTTACATTAACTGCAATGGATAACACATACCTCCATCAGAATGCCTCTTCATTCTGTTCTTCACCCAAAATTTTAATCACAGAGTATGCTGAGTTGGAAGGGATCCACAAGGATCATTGAGTCCAGTTTCTGGCTCTGGACAGGACCATCATTAAGAGTCACACTGTGTGCCCAAGATCATTGTCCAAACACTTCTGCAACTCAGATAGGCTTGGTGCTGTGACCACTTCCCTGGGGAGCCTGTTCGAGTGCCCAACCACCTTCTGGGTGAAGAACCTTTCTCTAAGAACCAACCTAAACCTGCCCTGACACAATTTCAGGCCATTCCCTCGGGCCACTGGGCATCACAGAGAAGAGAGAAGACATCAGTGCCTGCCCCTCCCCTTGCCTTCGCAAGGAAGTTGTAGACTGCCATGACATGTCCATTCAGTCTGCTCTCCTCCAGGAGACAGGATAGCAAGGGTTTAATGCGGGTTTAATGCAGACTGGATTTCCTTTCTTAATAAGATTATGCAAGCATGATGAAGTATGGCAGTAAACACCTTCTGGACAACACAAGAAATTCTAGACATGTTGGAACGCTCAAAAAAGTGTTGCAGCTCCATGGCAGTTGGCATTGTTATCCATTTATCTTTCCTGCTGTTGTATAAGAGTCTATGAGACAACAGAAGAAAAACTGAGAAACTCAAAAATGGCAGGGGGGAGAAATATTTAAGAAAGCTAAAGAATGTAGAGAAGAAGGAAAAGCCAATAAATGGGTTTCAGACAAAAATCATAGATCCCTGTTTTGTGCAGAACTTGGTGCTGTTGGTTTAAGTAATAATGGTGTGAACACGCCTAACACACAGCTCTTCTCAGGTTCAGCCATACCAGGACTGTGAATGCCAGATAAGATGGACACTGAAAAATGCCCAGCTCTGCTAAAAGAGAAGCACCATCAGACAAGTCATATTAAAACTTCAGTGGTTTCTAAGTCTCAAAGGTGAACGCTTAAGTGCCTGTGGCATATAAATATCCAACAACTTAGAGAGGAAGCTGTGGATAGATCACATTTTTTCAGTTGTATACATATTCCCCAAGTTGCATTTTCAAACAAAAGTCCTTTTTTTGGAATGGACTACCAGTCTTCTGCTTCTACATTTCTCCAAAAAAGAATGTGACAAAAAGTCTTAGTAAGCTAAAAATAAGCTGATTTTGACATTTTAAAGCATGGGCTTCTTCAGCAAACCTTCAAGGTTAACATTGCAGAACTAAAAGAGAAGGAAGTTAGCTATCTAACTCTCCCAGTTCTTTAGAAATAAAGAGGATTTTGGTTTATCACTATTTTCCTGACACAAAGAGCTGTGGTAACATACACCATACTTTTTTTTATTTATAAGTCACAGGTATGAATTACTACTGACAAAACACCAACCAGAATGCTGGAATATTGCACTGTTTGGGCATCACAACAGAAAATAAGTTTTGTAGTTCTTGTTTTTGCAATTTGAACTTCATCCTTCTCTTCTGAAAAACAGTAAGTTGCTTGGAACAATTTCACTTTTCATACATGATCACTTCAATTTTTAAAGTGTACAAATGTCAGTCAATATGTTCAAGCAGCAAATGCACTTTATAACAATAACAACATTTCCAGCAAGCCAAATTTCAGTAACTGTAACTTTTGCTTCCTCTTCCTACAATCCATGTAATAAACATACTGAAAACAGATTCCTACTCTGATGTGCAAAAGAATGAAGCACGTTTAACCCATTGTGAGTTTCATATCATTTTCTCATCATTTAAATATGTCAATATGGTCATTTTTATATCAAAGGCCAAATATATCCAAAGCCTTATGAGCAGTTTATGTCTCTCTTTCATTTAAGGAAAAACTTGACAGATAAATACTCTTTCAGGCATAGCAATATTACTGTAGTTAATTCTAATTTATGCAGCACATTCCTGATTTCCCAGTTTAACTGCCATCCCTTGTTCAATCCACTCTTCTTGCTTGTATTCTGCTAAGATGCCAAGATTTCAGATGATGGGCATGTTATTTGCATAACAGTGAACATTATAGTCATTCCACAGAAATTTCAAGCAAATATACCACATTCCAAATGACTTCTAAAGCAGTTATTCTGCATTTGTTAGACTGATTATGTGAAGAACAAATGACTGATGATTTGAAGATAAAATTCAATGTATAAATGTTGTCATCTATGACACTTCACTATGCTAAAATCACAAAGGCCTGCCAGATTTCATTGCATTCATAATTAAAATCATTACATTGTAATTCAGGTTGTGTTCTTTACGAAGATGAACAGAATGACTTTTAATATAGCCAAAGCCAGGCAAATCCAAAAGCCTACCTATGCAAGACAGTTGTAAGATCAAATAAAGATTTGTTTTCCTTCTCATATTGCAATTATAAACCGAAATTGACACCTAAAAGAAAAAAAACTAAAATGCTACAAAGAATTCAAATTTCACAAGAACCATAACTAGCTCAAGAGTAATCTGTATACAAATATTTTTTTAAATTAACTTTAACTCATAATTATAGCTTCATTTTATGGCACACAAAAGTTAATGGGATAAGTATACTCAAGAAAGCACACAGAAACGGGAAAAAAAATCAGACATTAGTTTTTAAGAGCTTAAGCAAAACAACCAAGCCCCAACAAATCTCTGTCAGACAATCATGACCTATAATAAATATTTTGCCACATAATTAAACATATATAAGCACAAAAGTTTAGCACACGTAAACATGCCTCCAACGGACAATAAAATCTCTATAGGAAACTTCAACATGGCCCCATATATGATTTCTTCGTATTGAGGTCTCATCTCTCTTATTTTTCTTATAAATATAATATAGCTAGACTACAGCAATTCATATATATTGGGACCTGTCTAGGTACAATATGATATAACAGAAGGATTGCAAAATAATGGAATTCCCAGTTCCCTCAGAGAACTCGAGTATTTGCACACTGGTTGAAAAGGCATGTCCAACTGGGTATGGTTAGAAACCATACCAAAATATAAATCCTTAATTTATGTAACCTATGTTAATTTAGCATTTACTCTAGATATCCAAACAATACCAGGAAGATAAAAAGAGTATATTTAAAGAGGAGAACAGAATACTGTAAGAAAAAATATGCTCAGTTTTACAGAATGTTTTAGCCAAACATTTCTTTCCAGTTTATCTTGTGGATAAAATTCAATGTTCTCAATGTTTTAAAAAATAGTCCATGTTAAATCATAACTGCTTTAATGCAAAATATTTCTAAGCAGAAAGACGGTATCTATTTTAATGCTGGGTTACGATAGACATGACATTATTTCTTTTGCAATAAATTGCAGATTACACTTTTGGAATGCTGTCAAATCATTTCACACCCAGTGATTTTGCTTCCTTCGACACCTGATACTTGCATGTATCATTCAGTATTTTTCAGCAGTCCCTGTCCATAACAGAAGCAAGAGTCTAACAACAAAGCAACTTTTTGGTGGAGTCTCCACATTAACAAAATAGAACTGACTTACCATGTTCCATCCTGGGTAGAGGTAGTCTGTCCCAACAAATTCAAAATAGTGAGCAAAACCTTCTTTCAACCACACATCCTCCCACCAAACTGGAGTTACAAGGTCACCAAACCACTGGAAAAACAAAAAGCTCAAATGAACAACTTTAACAACCTTTAGGAAACCATGTTTGCATATATTTCACCTAGACAAACACATTCTGCACATGTATTAATAAAACAGTAGTATTACCATGCACTGAAACTCATTAACTGTATTTTTCCTGTGCTAATTAGTGCCACATTACAGGATGCACAAGTTAATTAAGTAAAAAATTAAAAAAGAATAGAGGAGCAAAAGAAACATTAAGGACAGTATTCACAGTATCAACTTTAGTTTTCTGAAGTAGATGCTCACCTAGGTTTAACAGACTGACATACACACTGGACAGAAAAAGGCTTCTAACTCAAGTAATCTGATCCATTACATGGAAACTTCATGATGTGTGAATATTGAAAAACATATATGTGAGAATGGGAACACATTCTCCACCCCAGACCTAAATTTCTTTCTCCCTACTCTCTGCCCACTAGGATTTACAATACTACTGATGCTTCTCTGCTTGGCAGGTTTCTTGAAGAAAGCAGCTTTACACAATAATGCCAGCTCTCTGGGTAGGACTCAGATGCCTAAAAGCAGGTCGTTGATGCCATTTAGAGAAGATAACAGGGTATGTGAGATACCCACGAAGGCCTAGGAAATTTCATACATGACTTATAGGACATCTGCAGCCTTCACAAACAGCAACTAGATGCAGAGGTATCTCAAACGGCACAGCCCACCTGTGTATATGCAAAGGAACTCTACTTGAGCAGCCTGCCTTTCCCATTTCCTCCAGATGATTCTTCAACAACCCCACTGACTTCAATCTAATTTAGCAAAAAGGACAGAAATCTCAAAGGTAACTAAACTCCATAAACTCCACAAGTAAATAAAGATCAGCTGAAAAGAGGAGAAGAGTCTGAGCTGAGGGCAAGGTCAAGTACACAGCCATTACATACTCTGCTCACTAAGACCTCAACAGACACAAATCTCACAGTACAGGATATGTAGGTGTCAGAGGGATTTTTACACAGGGCTGGGATGATCACTGGAAGACAGACGAGAACAAGAATTCATAGGAAATCAGACGTCATATATTCATCTGCTGATGGATGACCCTGTTTAAATGATTATTTAAATTATTTAAATAATTGTACAGTGTAACCTGAATAATGTTACACCAGTGGTAAGAACAGAAACATCAACAGTGTTATGAAAGCCTATTTCATACTCTCTGTAGCCTCTCTTCTAGCAAACAAATACCAAAACCTTGTTTAAGTAACATTATCTGCCATTCTCCTAACATTTATAAAAATTTGTTATAATCAACAGAGACCATTCTGAGCTTTCATGTGTAAGCAAGCTCTAAAAATACAGAAAGGGAGCAGCAATTAAGTACTCTAATGGGAAAGACTCAGGTCAGAGCAGAGGAACTGATGCTGAACTGCAATGAGAGTCAGGAATGAATGAAAGCAGAGTTGGCCCATAAGCAGTTTGATTTCACAACAGCTGGCTTGTTTGAAGGCTTTGTCTGGGACCTGAATGAAAGATGACACTTCTGTGCATGTCTTTGCGGAGTGAGAATGACAACACAGAAGGACCAATGCTGCAGTGAGGATCAGTAGTGACGTGAACACTAGAGCTTCAAAGAACAGACTAGCACGCAAAGACCAGACTAGCTGGAAGATTCCCAGATGGCCACATAAGGTTCAGCAAATAGAATTTGAATGAAAAAAAAGATTAAAAACATGGCAATGAATATCACTGACAATCAGCTTAAGAATTTAGAGAGAAAAGATGAGGTTGGCAGAAGTCATATTTATACACTATATGAAGCTAAACTTATTGCCCACTGAGTATGCATAATATAGTTGAAGGCTATCAATAAATTAACTCTCTACAGGGCCACTAAACATAGACCCTGATCTTAAGAACATTTAACTGAAAAGACAAATAAATGCTGGAAATATATTCATATAGCTTATTTGTTTTCAGAACTTGAACAATCAAATGAATATAATTTTCATATACCAAGAAGTATGGAAGTTAAATTCATACTAGAGTAGGTTGCTTAAATGATTTCTAATGACTAAACATAACAGCATAGAGTTTATTTCCTGAATTGCAGGAGAACTACCGAACAAATATGAAACCAGTGATAAAATTGTCATTTTGAACTATGACTAGCCAGAGAGATTTTAAAAAAAATAAACTTTGTAAAGTTCATAATACCTCATCCTGTAATTTGAATTAATAACATTAACTTATGGTGCTACAAAAGAGAATTTCTTCTACTCTTTTGTGAGTTTTCTGGGATCATTTATTAATGATACAATTAAAACTATTTGTTTAATTACCCACCTAAAGGAGGAAATGTTTTAAAGGCATTAAACCAGTATGTGATATCAATATGAAAATGTGGGGAATTTGCTTAACTACTTTTGAACAATATCAGAGAGAGTTACGGATGTCAGAGACAGAGCAGTACCCAGAGGCTGTAAGCAAGAAAGCCAAATATTCCAGCAGAAAGGTGCTATTATCTTCCTAGGTGTTACATGTTTCAAAGGAAAACTGTAAATAAAGCCTTTAATTTCTTTAAGTAATTATTTATTTATTTGTGTATTTGACTGTAGGCTCCATTTGCCTGGAGTGAAGACCATCATTTCATTTTGAAATGTATTGATCACATAAATTTCCCATCTCCCTCAGGTATTATGTCTAACCTGATATGCAAAAAAGCACTTAATTTACAGATATGCTGAAAGGACACTCCTTCTTTTTTTTTTTTTTTACAGATTATTTTAAAAAATGTTGATTTAGAAATTTTTAATTTTCTTTCTGCTTTCATGCCTCTAACTCAATCTGTCACACCAAGTTTTGTGCTCAGGTGGAAAAACTATCAGAAAAAATCATGATGCATAAGTTCAAATGACTTTTTCTTCAAAGGCTATAGGTGGAACTGATCTATGATATGCAAATAAAACTGATTACTACCTTAACAGAATTATTTTAATAAATTATGGTAATTATTTCAAACTATCAAAATTATCAAAAATTATTTCAGCTTAATTTGTTAAGCTGGTAGAAATGCATGTGTTTTGACCAACTCATGGTTTGGAGCTCGGAGGACAAGCTTTTATGCCAAAACACTCATACGGTCTTTTTTTTTTTTATTAAATAAACAAAATATTCTTACAGAACACTCAAGCTGAAATATCAAAAAAAAAAAAAGCACTCTACAAAATTATTGAACCAAAACTACCAAAATAAGTTCTATGCATCTCTTCAGACACAGGTACCTAAAATACCTGATCAAACATGAAAAGTGAGCTGTAAAGGAACTGGACATGAAATCCTTGCTTACACACTTTTTACTTGTATTTTAGCAACCACTGAATTTGTCTTTTTGCAGTGCCATCTCTCATTTTTTATCTGTCCTGAGCACTATGCCAAGCATTAATACAGAGCAGGCTTGATAATTACAATTTTTAAACTGTCAAATCTTAAGGCAACAATCTGGATTTTTAATATTCATTTGTTTATCTAATCTTGGAAATAACATTAACAAAGTAACTGCCGTGTTACTCTAAGTAACAAGGCTCTCATACAGATCAGTTTACTACATGCTCAGATATGTTCCATAAATCTTGAAGTCATGGGTTTAAAGTCAGGAAAACTGTACAATGACACAATTCTTTAAAAAAATAAGTATTTTGGAAGAGTTCCATTTCCCCTTTCCCGAAATCTAAGAAAATCCCAATAAATAAAAAGTAAAACTGGAGATGCAGAGATGTGGATTCAAGTTTTGCTTGCACCAGAGAGATTTTGGCTAATTTTTGTTATTTTGTATGTAAAAATGAGCAAAGGGGAAGAATATTCATCTGTCACCACAGGACAACAGGTGATACGATGCACAGCGAAAGACAATGAGAAATGCAGTGAATAAATAACAATTAAACAGCAGAGGCTGTCCAGATCCTGGACCCAACTTGGTCTCGGTTCAGTACATTTTTGGCTCAAATAATATTGTTTAGAGTTCCTTGATGAGTTTCTGAGTATGGTAAGATAAAAGGTAGAAAAAAAGGCCTAATAAAGACAATATGATAGAGGTGCTAGACAGTGTTTTTAGGTGATATTTTTTAGTGTTTCTCCCTTTAAAATTTACTTGCAGCTGAATAATCCATATTCTGTGTGACTCAATTCTGCATCCAAAAAGTGGAAATGATGCTTCTTTAACTTGAATTTTTTTTTTATCTTGTCTAGCTGTCCAGTGAAGCAGCCGAGCTGCAGACCTAATCTGCATGGCACTGCAACAGAAACAGTAGCAACAGGAATAGAGGAAGTTACTTTTAATTAAGCAAACAGCACTGGAAGTGATATCAATATGGACATCAAGTAAACCTCCTCATCTGCAATTTTAAGGTCACTTAAATGCACTTTATAATCGTATTTCTACCCTAAAATAAATTCAGCTGTAGTTTTTGCCCACTTCCTGATTCTCTAAAATTCCCAGAACAATGTAAAAAGGCTTCAGTGTCTGTAAGAATCAAATAAACAAACTTGGCAAGTTAACGATGTGACAATTGCCCACATCTGAAGTACAAATTGCTCTGGAAGTAGAGGAAATTATCAAAGCAGTCCAAAGAATAACTGGAAGTAATGAAATGACTTCAGAAAAATCAAGACTTAAGCTGAACACTTGGAGAAAGTTACTTACTGTCAGATTTAATCAAAAGGTTTTTAGGGAAGCCATATAACCCTGTAATCAGGAGCACTGATCCTGGCACTACAACCACATCACATGGAAAAATCTGATACAGGAACTGGGACTTGATGACCTAATGTGTGTTTTCCACACGATTCCTAAGGTACTGTAATTTTTCTAACTGAACTGTCTACTACTCTATTGTACTGCACAGTGAAGAGCTTATGGAAAAATCAGATGATAGTATCAAGATCAAACCAACAGCAACTTTCAATAAAAATTTCATGGGTTTTTTGAGGACTTCATATTTATCGACCAATTTGATGTGAAATACAAATATGAACCAAACCTTATTTTCAGGTCCATCTGCCAGAACGCCATTCCAATGGCTCCCTTTTACACAGTACTTTTATTTGCAGAAAGTGTTAAGAATTTGCATTCCCTTTAAAGAATACTGTGTAAAGTCACAGATGTAAGCCATGGTGATTACACAGTAGGATTTCATTCATTTTAACCTGAAGGCTATGATTATGCCTCTTATGAGTGTAAGAAAGCGATTCCTGCCCCTGTAGCAAATTTCTTCAATAACATTTGCATTCAATTCAATATTACTAACAGTTGTAACGTGTTTAGTTTGAGATAAGAAGATGGGAAAATGTAAAATAAATTGTAATATGGGTTTATTATTTCAAGTTTTCTTATTAACACAATAGTTTTTGTACACATAAAGATTCACTTATCCACCATTAGTGAACAGAGAAGGTCAATACCAAACTGGGAAAAAAACTGAGAAGAAAAAGAAAATGGATATGTGTATCTATGACAGAAGACAAAGACTACTACTAAACTGACTTCAGCTAAAACATTTTTTTGATGTGAACATGAAACTTAGCATGAATCTACTATCAACATGTTTATTCTACATACCCATAACAAATACACTGACACACAGAATATAATGTTACAGAAGACAGAGAAGCTGTTGATTGCTATCAATTTTGCTATCCTCTCTCCCCATTTTGAGTCTTCAGAGTTTCTGTATTGTAGGGATGTGTTTTACAGACCTTCCTGTTATATGGGTTCCTGATACAATAGAAATCACAACCACCTATGTGTAAAATGCAAATTCCTTTTCAGTTCTGAAAAGGAGTGCATGGCTTCTGACATTAAGATCAAATACGTGAACACCTTTAATACCTGATGACATAGCTCATGTACAATGACCATGGTGACATCCAGAAGATATAAAATAGAAGAAATGCTTGGATCTAGCAGTATCCTTTGCTCCACGAAAACACTCAGTCCCCAGTTTTCCATAGCAGCATATGGATGCTTAGGCACAGCCAACAGATCTAGAAATAGAAAATACATACGTTATCTACTTGTGGGAGTTACTATGCTGAAGATCTACTGTAAGAAGGACCATAAATCATCACTAAAAGCATTTTAAATAACATAAATGGGGAAAAAAATTTAAAAAACACCAATCCACAACCAAAAAAACCCCCAAAATACTGTCTAGTAATATTTCTTAGGGAACATTAATAAAATATTCATTTTTATCTTATGCTACTATCTGCTCACAAATAATTACCATGTTATTGATGTAATACAGTACTTAGTATTTCAGATGAAGCTCTCCATACAGAATCCAGCTTATTTACAGCACCCTGTTGATTTACTTCTGGGTTTGATACTGCTTCTTGTGTTTACTATACCATATCAGCGCACTAACACAGACTCTTACTAGAAGTATCTTTTACCTTTTAATTAAAGCAACTCCATTATGAACATCTTACACGTCAAACTCTATGTAATGACTGATGTTTTGGGATGCACTGAAGAAATACTGTTTCATAACATCAAGAAAAATGGCAAATTGTTCAGAATCCCCAGTTCTTACTAAACAAGGCATCTTCCAGTGTGCGTTGTTGCTAGCACACATCCTCTGGGAGCAAGACTGCTGACAGCCACCTCTCAGCCCTGCCAGCTGGAACAATGGAACCATATGCAACTTAAGGAACTTTACTTCAGTTTTGTATTCAGGAAGTGAGAAAATCTTAGGAACAAGATAGGATGGTCCTTCATCAAGTTAAAAAAAAAGCACCAAGGAATCTCTCCCAGTAGCATGAGGTTGAACAACTCAGTACTACAATATACGGAAAAATCTTACTGCAGAAGATTGAAAAAACCAGACTTGACTACCAGTCTGGCAAGAAATCTAAAATTACAGTAAATTTCCATAGGGAATGAACCAATACACAATTCTGCTTCACGGCAAAAAAACATCTGAAAGAGCCCAGAAACAACTAGTTTGTCTATTAGAAGCCCAGTACAACCCATGTACAAATCAGTCAGAATTTTGGAAGCTACAATGTGACATCAGCATGGTGCTCCCTCCAGTCAAATTAGCCTGACTTCTCAATTAATTAGCCTGGCTGCCACACTCCTCTCTCATTTGCCTCTACTACTTCTGCTTCCAAAGCTAGTTTATTGGCAGTTATCGCAAGTCTGTCTAGGTGGTCCCTCACTGGGTGACTTCCTAACATGATCAAGAGAAATTCCGACCTAATTATTCCAAATAATACTCTGCATTGTATTACAGCACTGACATCTCTCCTATGTTTGTCTGTTTTGGCTTGCTGATGCGTGTGATGGAATTGGCATGGAGAACAAAAAGACTGCAGGAGCTCTGCTCCAAGATTCATAGGAAGTTGCCGCTGAAATACTGGGACATGAGAATTTGGGTATATTCTGGCATTCCTTAAAAGGGCCTGCTTCAAGAAGCATAAAAGTACCAGCCTCCTAATGAATTCAAGGCATGTCTAGCAGCTACTTCCACATACATGCAAAAAATATCCAGATCACAGAGACACACTTCAAATGCTAAAGAGTAAATATTTTATAGAAAAGCAAACACTAGAACACTAGCCTAATTAAAGAAAATAAAAATCTAAAACATGGTGTTCAAGATTAGTCATGTGAGTAAATTCAAAACTACATGCTTTCCTCTTCTTCAGTTGAAACTTCAACTGGACAATTTTTTTAGAATAACTGCAATTTGTTATAAATGACATGCAAAATGGAAAGCTCCTATCTGCTATACAGAGAAGGAATCAGGATGGAGAAAAAAAAAAAGACAGAAACATTACCGGGTGGAATCACTGAAGTTAATGGCAAGTTTTCATTAACATTAAACAGGGATATTCCCCAATTCTCAACTCTAAAAAAAGCCATAACTTCTACACTAATTAAACTTTCCTCCAAAAGGTGTCTTCAAAAGATGACTACTGTTCTTATCTACCCCAATTAAGTTTTCAGCATTTCCCTTCAAATACAGAACAGAACTAGCACAAAAGTAAGACCAGGTCCCTATTTTTCACTGATCCTTTCATCTCTTTATTCTCCTTCGGGTTTATTTGTGGGTTTTGGTCTTTCTTTCCTTTCTTTCTATTCAAAATGGATAGATTTTGTCAGTGTCATCCAGCAATAAACTGGAATAACTCTTGTGGAACTGGGAAACAAGGGTGAAGTCTCACACTAAACATACTTACAGGCTAATTATAGACTGTCTTTCACTATTTGTGTTGCTGGTATCGCTTTGCTGGTTTGGACTGATACTTAACAGCACTGACACACCAATAAAACCTTCCAATCTGATGGACAGATAACTGCCTTGCAGATAGGCAACCACAGAGGGAAATCTTAAATCACTTTCATCCAACACAGCCCCATTTCTCTGCAAGTCTGCAAAGTCCTTTCACGCACTGGCTACTGCTGAAAGGGCTTGTCTGAAGAGAGAAAACAAAACATAGTAGATAATCCTGACATCTCCCAGAATGCTAATCCCTGCAGGTGACATGAGCATACCAATAATGTTGAGTGAATATGAGCACACTACCATTTTCTAGTCCAGGGTCTGATATGCTACACTTTAATGCCAAAGACACTTTCTTAATCTCTGCTGACTGACAGAATGGTCTGTGAAAATACTCATCATCACAAATTTTTTTTTGCTACTTATTGTCCACATCTAAATTCTGAATATTCAGCCCTCAATGTTAATTTTTCAGTGGCTGGTCTTTGATGGTTTCAAAAACTTCTGCTACCTTTAAATAAAATTCCAAACATGTCTAGTTTTGTGGTAAAAGACACAATAATCTATATCTTTCTCCAGGGAGTAATAAACATTTGATTTCAGAGGAACAATGTGTGATGTTCAAGTCTCAACATGAGAATTTGTATTTCCCTGTTTATCACACCATTAGAGCCCTGAGCAAGGTATCCTGTGATCCTGGAGGTGACATCTGTTAAGGTTTTAGTGTCATTTTTAAGGTACAAAAGGAGGAGTGATAATGCATATTTTGATGGAAATATAATTCACACATATTACTGCACAAAAGTATTCTGCACTACCTGCAAAATGGGAACTACTGAATATATTACAGCTTGTGTACATGCTGCATCCAGTCACTCTGTACACTATTTAATTAAATTCCTGGTAAAGCACTTGTGAATGTTTGATTATGTGGATATTGCTGGGGAAATAGAAATGTGTGTTATTGCTTGCAGAGAATAATATCCTCATGCGTCATAAAACTGTTACTTGAGATTTCCTGATACAGCAGCACAGAGTCTCATGTAGCGCTGGAATAATAAAGGGTTTCCACCTCCTGGCCTTCACAGAGAGTAAATTCATGACCAACAAGTAAAAATTATATGGCTAAAATAAAATCACAAGACAAAAACGTGTTGGAGCTTCACACTAACATGCTATACTGGTACAATTATTTGAATACAAGGACAGCATTTGGGTTTTTAAAAAATCTATTTCTGTGTGACTTCCATGAAAAAAGAAATTAAGTTGCAAAAAATGTAGGTAGCTCAACAGCTTGTTTTATTTCCAAACATTTAATTAAGGCATCCTAACTATGTGAGCTTACATCAAAATATAATCCTCTGACGTTACCAGCCAGTTATCATCCTAGTGCAAAATAGAAATCAGCAATTTCACACCTAAGTTGGCCACAAAACAAATACACATTTGATGGGAGATTTTATCTATGAACTTAGTATCTGTGCAATTTGCACAAATGATACTGTTTTTCAATCTTTGCCAGTCAGTCATGGTGTCTTCTAGCTCCTGTTAAAAACCATTACATTCCCCAAAGTACAAACTGGGAACATCACTCTTACTTTAAATGAGAGCAAGGTTAGAACATAAAAGGACTAAAAGCAAAATGATCCAGCTCTCTCATGCAGAGTACCATGAATTTCTGGGGCCTTTTCCCCTCCTTTACTATCCTACTCTTTTGCAAACATTAAAGCATCTTCTTCATCACTGTGATTCCACTATATTTAAGCACCCCAATTTAAGCTGGGCAGCGATACTGGTATAACATGCACACATCCTCCCTTATGCATTTAAATATGACTGTGTGAATAAACACCAACAGACATCCACATCCACATTTACTAATATTATGCACTGCAATCTTATTTGTTTTAGCTGCTGGTTGTAATGTAACCAAGGGATGGATGCTCCAGAACATATGACAGTATTAAATTTATATATACTTATGGTGGAAGTTAGAAAACACTAAAAGGGGAAAAAAAAACCTAGATATATGAATTATTTCTGCAAATTTTCTGTTGGCATACATGAGAAATCTCCCAAATAAATATCTGAGACCCCTGAAACACTGCAAGTTGTAAATGAGACCATAACGTGAGAGACAAGAATTTTTTGTCAAGCATCTGTACACATATGTTTTCCTTAACAGACCCAGGAGGCATGCAGGGATAAACTGTTCACTCCATGAACTCCATGTTTTTCCCTTATAATCCCTACTTTTATTACAAAAATGACACTATAAAATAAATTGAATTTATCTATGTGCCTCTCACAATTAATTTTCATTCATTTCTGCAGAAGCTTTCTTCAAAATATTGGTGCAGGTATCTTACTCCCAGGATTTCCACTTTTCTGACAAAAAATTCAACAAATTAAGAGGGAGCATGGACTAGTATCAGTTTATTTAAGTCATGCCATAAGTATGTTTTTTGGCTTTCCTAGTACTGCACAATACAATCAATAGCTTTATTAAATCTCTCTAAAGGCCTTGTGCAATTTCCTAAATGAATGCTACTGTACCAATAGAAAAAAAAAATGTTTACCAGAAGGGTGTATATTTCTGCCACTCAGATTCCTTAATCAAAGTAATTTGTTTTACTAAGTAGAAGATGCTTTTCTGTAGCACAACACTATTTCGTGATTTATGTAGATTTTAAAGAACAAGCAAAATACAAAAAAGTGACTGATCTCATTAAAAAACATGAAGTCAAACAGTAGTTATTGTAAGAAATAGCCAAATTTTCTACTGATAAAGAACTACTGATAACAGTACTTATAAGAAATATCTAAATTAGCTGCTGTTTTGTTTGGTTTGTTTTTTGTTGGTTTTTTTGTGCACTGTTTGAATATGTCAGAGAAATTTGTTCTAGGAAACCAAGTGACTTCTTCATATACTTTCATCCCCTTAAAAAGATATGGGGGAGAGGGAGGAGGCAGGTAGGGGAATTGACACAATAGGATGACACACCAAAAACCCCAAACATCCCAGGGCTGATAAAAGCTCTCTCAAGCCAATGTTTGCCTTGAGACACTTTGAAACACTCTATATTCAGAAAACACTAAGTGCATGTTTCCTGAAAACTAAATCAATTCAGTACTTCCCTTTTGGCAGTTAGGAGCTAAATACCCTAAATTAGCTGTCTTTAATAGTATTCTTCTGTCTTATCTCAGTACACATAAAGTATTCAAACGCACAGAAGCCACAAATACCCGGGATGACACCCCCACAGTAAATCTTCGATTAACGCTCCTGTTCAGCCAAATGCTTATGGTGCCCATCAGTTTCTATCTCCAGGACTATACCACTACCCTTCTGTAATCTTGACACTTAACAACCCACACGGACACTGGCCTGCAGAGTTAATGCATACATCTCAAATTGTCTGCCATTATTCCGGTCAAATCCAATGGCTTGTTGCAGACCCTGAGGAGAAATCACTACCACACAGCAGTTTATTGCTGGGTTTTTTATTGCTTCTTATTGCTGTACGAAGTATTACTTAACATTAACTGACATAAACAATGGATGGATTCTCAGAGTGTTTGATACATATAGCAGATGTTTCAGGCTACGTAGAAGATTAAAGGTTCCAAGAGGGAAAAAAAAATGTGGGAGCCAAAGCTGGGGGGAGGGTAAGGAGAGAGAATATGCAGAAACACAGAAAGAAAAACTTTGCTATGTTTTCAAGCAACTGAGCCTTGACACTGGGTGATAGCAAGTTTATAGTTTAAGAAAATAAAATAGAAATCTGTTGATTTTATTTGACATGCATACTGTTAAATTTCTTTCAATTTTGATACCCCCAGTCCATAGATCATTGCTTTGTTATTTCAAAGTATATCAAATTATTCAATGTTAAAATGAAAGATGAATGCAATCATCCATTGAGGATGAATTGTGCATCATCTAGATTGTATTGATCTGCACAGGAACAATGCCTTTCTTTTAAAATAATACCTGGACAGATCATTAAGAATTGCTGCACAGTATTAAACAAGGAAAAAAAAAACCTTTCACAAAGTTTCTTTATAAACTTTTTTCTCAGTTTCAGACTTAGGTGGGAATTCGAACAGGGAACTGTATGGCTTAAGCGAGGATACACAGTGAAAAGAGCTCAGGTTTCTGCTACTCCAAGTAACAGGGGTAGTACTGTATCTGCATCCTCTACAGCATATAAACAATAGACGAACAGAGAAAATACATTCCGACTCTCAACACGGAAATATCTGGAGAGAGGAAAAAACAAGAAATACTTTTGTTGCCTTCATAAATACTGTTTCTAACGTAAATACTAAATGCACTGACATGATGGAAAATTGCCAACAGCCATTTTCCTACCACCAGAGTTAATAGAGCATGAGGATTCTATGGCTGAAAACAACATGACACTGATTACTGAGCAAAATCAGTATGAATGCTGCTGCAAAGAAAATGATCCAAGTGCCACTGCCATATTCCTTCTCCTTGCTGCAAAATCAAGGTGCAGGTAACACAGAAAACTCCAGAACTCCATTCTACTAAAGAGTAGTACTGAGATAAAATATTTTTTCATCTGGCACACATTAAACAGATTTGCATCACAGTAATAAAGACATGAATGTCTGCATAAGTACAACACTCTATATACCAAGATTTACCTCTTTTATGTTTGCTTTAAAGTGAGATCACATTCATAGATGATGGGCACAGTTTAACAGGGAAAGTAGAAATAGGAATTTTGGAAAGACAGACAGTTACTTAGCATTAGCAGTATCTTATATTTCATCTGGAGATAAAATTACAATGTACCTAATCATATTCACTACATCTGAAGGTAATGTTTTTGTAGGGACTGTATCTATTTATCTTCTGTTCCAGAGTAAGATGAAGAAATGCAAATGAACTGTACTGGATAGCTCCTGAGATATTGTTTTTAGATCTTGCTTTGTATCCTAAGTCCTAGAATAGAGTTTATCTTACATTCTTATGCAAATCCTTTTGCTACAGTAGATCAAGATAGAACTTTACTATCGTAACACTAAAAATAGTAATCCACTCATCACTTTGTTTATTAAATAATTTTAATAAAAAAAATTTTATCTTTCTATGACATATCACAATAAAAATCCATCATCTTGAATTCTAAAGAAACCCAAGTAACAGAGGACTTACTTTGTCCTCATGCAAGTTCAAACTCTCTCCTTCCCACTCATAGCTAAGGATGCAACCATGTAAACTAAGTCTTGTCACAGAATCCATATTCACAAGAGGCTGAAATTACACTCTGATGGATCAGAATACTGAAGTCCAAGGTGAACTTCTTGATGCATTTAGATTTCCTAGTGAGATTTAACTAAGTGAATTTAATACTTTACTACCTATCAGCGTGGGCACAGCCTGCCGAACATGTCTCATGACAGGTGAAAAAAATCACAATTAAAAATCAGGTATGCAAGACTGTGACAGGAAAAAGTTTGGTTTGTGCACAGTTACCCATAGTAAAATGTAACAGTCTTTCCCATAGTAAAATGCAGCACCAAATCTGAACGACCAAGAAGCTTCACTTTCCTGCCGCAGGAGGGCTCAATGGTGGGCTTCACTCAGTACACACCCTGTTATGCAGAGGCAGGCAGTAACATGTCTCCAAATAAAGGGGGTCTATTTTTTAAGCATCTGGGCCCAGACTTAACTCCATATGGTTATCCGAGGGGGAGAGGGGAAGTAATTAAAAGAAATCAAAGAAATTAGCAAGATGGAAAAGCAGAATAGCTGAAACCTTCACCAGAGCTGAAAATCCCTCTGAGCATGAAAAACAATGGGAAGAGATGAAAATGGTGCTTCATTCTGCATCTGGAAGCAAGTGATACTAGTGACGAGAAAGACAATAATTAGAAAGTAGCCCTATTTCTGACAGTTGTGGTTCCAGACATACTGGAAGTGTTTAATAGTTTCAATTAACTCAGAGAGTAGAACCCAAACATGCAAATCTGTCACAAAAATGGAGTGCTGCAAACTGTAAAAATAAAATATCCTCAAAAGAAATACTTGTTATCTGAAGTTACAAGAGAAAAGCAACATACTAAAGAGAGGATGGTGACTGATACCAAATGAACTGTACTAAGTTTGGCAAGGAGCTAACCAGAGCTGACAACGGAAGAGATTGGGACAGACCTGGGACAAGTACTTCAGGAACAAACTCCTGACTTCCTCAGAAAAAATGGAACAGCAGAGCCTGGCAAACAACAGGAGCCATCTAGTCCAGAACAAAGTTTACGGAGATCAGTCAGATCTCTGACACAGGGAGTAAGACTGATAATCCAATATCCCACCAGAAAATAAACACAAGATAGAAAATCATCCAGAGCTCAGAGAACATGTGGAGCTGCACACACAGTGACAGTCTGGACAAGGAATAGTCCTCGTCTGAGTCAGGGAAGAAATTCTGAAAAGGTGATGGATTACAGCTCTCCATTTCACCAATGGAGTGACTATACTGACAAGGGGGATGATGACAGCAACACTTACTCCTATTAGTATTTTCTTTGTACTTTTATGATACACAAATGCCCTAAGGTATGGTATGGTATAGCTGGCACTGACAAGGAGGTAATC
Organism: Donacobius atricapilla; assembly: GCA_013397315.1. NCBI lineage: Eukaryota > Metazoa > Chordata > Aves > Passeriformes > Mimidae > Donacobius > Donacobius atricapilla. Next base: position 1,758,069 of record WBMY01007212.1, on the reverse strand, counting down.
ACAGCTCAGATCCTTTTGCACACCTTATGTTTCATATTTTCCCAATCATCGAAAAATTATTCACAAGTTCTAGTCTGAGAATTCATCTGCAAGATATGAACTCACTGAGTACTTTCAGGTGCACTCCTCCATTCCCCCTGAGATCATATTCCTTCATCAGTTAAATCACAACAGGCTTTGAAATGTTCCTGGGATCTAAACAGACTTACATCTTTCATCTTGACTCCTTCTGTTTCCTCCATTTTTGAGACACAGTCTGTCCATTTTTCTTAATAGCGCTTGCTCACTTCCTTAGATATGCAAATATCTGTTTATTAGACTAAAAAACATCTTCCCTGTTGAACTGGCTGGTAAGCAGCTTCTTACTTCAGTGGGGGATAACATTTTCCTCTCACTTCAGTAATTCATTTGCATTTTTTTCAGTGTCTAATGTGACCTCCACCAGAGTTTACATTCTGTATCAATCTTTACTTGCATCATACAAAGATCAAAATAAATACAATGTACACAGCTCATTGCTGACTGCTGAGACCAATAATGCCAACAAACCAGTAACAAAACACTATGGGGTAACAGTGAGCTTGCAGCAACTGAACCCCCCTGCAGCCTCACTGTTCTCAAAGTTAGAGCAGAGTAAGACAACTCTGTTATATAGAAGGATATATAACAAATAAGAAAACATAAAGTAGCTACATCTTCCCTTGCTTTTGCACAAGAATCTGTGGAAAATTGGAACATTTCTTACTGCCTACTTCCAAAAAGGAAGTATTTTGAGAGGTCATTGATATCAAGTATTCCTATGTTAGATGAATATGCATCATTCAGGCAGATGCCATTTGAAAAGGTTATGCATTCATCTTATGATGGCACAGACAGGCTATCAAGTTTTACAGAGTAACATTTCCTATAGGAAAAAAACAGGAAGAAAGAGCAGCAAGAGACATTCAACAACTTTGGAAAGATTAGGAAAAGGCCAAGCTAAAACCAAAACATACAAAAAAAAAAAAAAAAGGCATAAAGGATATACACTGGAAGTATTGTAGTGGAAGTACAGAGAGCTATTAGTGCATTGAGATGTGCAGGCAGAGTACAAGAACAGCATTATCATCATGTCTAGTAAATAGAAGAGGCACTGAGATCTCTTGGAATAACGGATTATGGACTATGTGACCAAATTTGTGCCAGATGTTTGTTTGAGAAATTAAAGGCAGTGTACAGCACTCAGTATTTGGACCAGTTCTGTTTAATACCCTCAATGACAACCTTGACGAGGGGATCGAGTGCACCCTCAGTGAGTTTATAGACAACACCGAATTGGTTGGGAGTGTTGGTCAGCAGGAGGGTAGGAAGGCTCTGCAGAGGGATCTGGACAGGCGGGATCGATGGCCCATGGCCAATTGTGTGAGAGTCAACAAAGCCAAGCGCCATGCCAGACACCTGGGTCGCAATAACCCCACGGAACGCTACAAGCTTGGGATGGAGTGGCCAGAAACTGGACAGAAAAGGATCTGGGGGTGCTGGTTGACAGCACCTGAACATGAGCCAGTGTGTGCCTGGGTAGCCAAGAAGGCCAATGGGATCCTGGTCTGTATGAGCAATAGTGAGGCCAGCAGGGGCAGTGACTGTCCCCTGTACTTGGCACTGGTGGGGCTGCACCTCAAGTCCTGTGCTCCAGTTCTGGGTTCCTCACTACAAAAAGGACACTGAGGTGCTGGAGTGTCTAGGGAAGGGCAATGAGGCTGGGGAAGAGTCTGGAGCACAAGTCTGATGAGAGGCAGCCGAGGGAGCTAGGATTGCTTACTCTGAAGAAAAGGATGTTTAGGAAAAACCTCACTCCTCTCTACAACTACCTGGAAGCAGTTTGTAGCCAGATGGGGATTGGTCTCTTCTCCAAAGTAACATACATCAGGACAAGAGGAAACAGTCTTCATTTGCAACAGGGGAAGTTTAGATTGGGTATTAGGACAAAATTTTTCTCTGAAAGTGCCATAAGGCATTGGAACAGGCTGCCCAGGGAAACGATGGCATTAGCAACCGTAGAAGTGTTCAAAGAATGTGTGGATGTGACACTTGGGGACACAGTTTAGTGGTGAACATAGATAGCAGTGCTGGTTTAACAGTTGGATTTGATAATCTTAAAGGTCTTTTCCAACCTTAACAATGCTGATTCTATGAAACAGCGTTACATGGTGCAGTTCTTTTGAGAGCAAACTATATACACAAAATGCAGTGACACAGAGAATTGCATGACCACATGAGTATCGAAGATGTTGAAGGAAAAACAGAAGTTAGACTGAGCAAGCAAAAGAAGCCATAAAAAGAAGTTTGAATAAAGTAAACATAAAGCAGACAGAAATTCAGTACAATCAATTGCATGTGCCGGGTACAGAAGCCAAGAACCCTCCTGATCAGCCCCTGGCAACAAGAAAGATACCAAATCAGATGTAACACATTCTTCTCCTGAAATAGCAGTGATTGTCCAGGTACAATCTTGTTTATGCCCCATGTTATACTGTGACATTACAAAGTCATGGAGATAGATGTCTGCTCTCAGTACTACTAGCCCACTGAATACATAAACTTTTCCAATTATACAGAAATCAGAATGGTCTCCCTGAGTAGAATTCCATTCTCTGCATCACAGATTTAAACACTAAAGTAATATTAAAGTTATATTAAAAAACCATAACAAAGTTAGGTTCACAAACCTCATCAGAACTTGATAACTGATGAATAATTTACATTAAGATAATACAGGTCTCATTTCAAAATGTTTCTATTACGATGACTTTTCTCTGTTAGAATCATAATTTTCCCATACCATCTTGCTTCATTATTATTTACAGAAAAAAACAATTTCTGATCATTCCTCCTGAAAGTAGAAGTCCAATTAAAGATTTTGCTGCATCAGTAATGTTTGATGTAGACCATGACTGAGCATAAAGGCTTTTCTTTTCAGAAAATGTAAGAAAAAATTGCACAAAACAAGTATTGTAATGTCTACCAGAAGAAAGAGAATAAATTGCTAGATCTTTAGTATAATGAAAGGCACAAAGGAATGCCTAGTACGGAATCAGAATCTAATAGTCCCTGAATTTAGGAAGTCTTTTTTTCTGACTCCTATCAACACTGAGTACGCAGCTAATTCAATGTGCACCATAGAAGCATTCTTAAAAATCATAATAATGTTATGCAGAGGACCATTGCAGTTCTGTAGTGAACCTAGTAGGCCAGGACACCAAGTCATCAAATTATGTGCACTGGAAGTATGCAAAATTCACACTAAAGTCTTTGAACCAAGTTCTCCTTCACACTGAAGACATGATCTTTTCCTCCTAAAAGACAGGCTATAGAACAACCTGAATGCAACAGTGTTTACACGTGGCTCCTGGTCCCTTTTCACTGCTGGAACAATATAAATCAGATGCTGGTTCAAATGTAAATCAGATTCAAAAGGACTAGGACTTGCTTAAAGCAAATTATTAAGTATGTGAAAGATCAAAGACTAATGCTCTACTGACATCTGAGAATGCAAATGAGAGATGCAGACAAGGCTGAATAAAAACAAAAGAGAACAGAGGGATTCTTTCTTGGTGCAAGCATTCAAAATCTATCGGTTTAAATTAAACAGTAACAATTATATCAGTGGAGGAATTCTCTCCTTATCTCATGACTTTATTTAAAGGAAGGCACATTACAGGTATTTCTATAAGAGGCCAACGTGGTTTGCTTTTTCATGCTAATATTTTGACACTTCTCGAGATCTTTTATTCTTTAAGCCAGTTTCATTCTCTCTCTTTTAGTAAACAATGATTTTTTTTCTCCCTGTCTGCATTTCAAATAGAGCTAAAACAAGCAAGGGTGGTTTTGTTTAACACCTTCGAAGATGCTGAACCTCCTCTGGCAAGTTGGAATAAAAATACACACTTGTAACTAGTTCTTTATGGCTATTCCAATCCCAACTGGTTCTTCTTTAAAGCTTCAAAAACTGTTTAAAATAAGAACAGAGCACTCTTTTTCAATGGTAACAGAAATGGTAGTGTACTTTGCATTACCGTACATAATCTCAGTACATTCCTTGCTGTCTGTGCTGACTGTGAGTTCAGCTTGATGTCAGGTTGAAGGTATGTCAGTGATGACCAAAGACAGTCATCTACAGAGACAAATTACTAGAGGCTTCAAGAATACTAGCTATCCTGCCAGCAAGAAAAAATGAAACACATATTTATTAAGACACTTTTGTCTCTTGCCACAGCTATTTGCTGCAGAAGGAACTGGTATTTCATTTACAAGTAAAGATTCAGTGTTGCAGTGACAATACAAATTTCAGTGAACAGAGTACTATGCTTGACAAAGTGATGAGATACAAGATTATTACCTGTCCTTTCAAATTTCAGTACTTGAGGTAACCAATGGAAAACTTTAGAAGCATCGGACAAAAGATGAAAAATCCCAACTATCACTTCAGGATCTAGAAGAGGAAGCACATCCTTCCATTTGGTATTCAACATTCTAGATTCTCAGCTTTTTCCACAGACATTCTCTCATCATTTTATATTAACTATTTTTGTAATAAAATAATAAACTTTTTTAGTTTAGATTTGTAACAAAAAATATTTTTTTAATAAAACAGCTTCAATTGAAAACAAATGTCCAAACACAATGAATTAATTGTACACAATTGTATGCAATAGTGAGAAATGCTTAATTATAGAAATATATTCTAGCAACAAATGAAGAAAGAGAAGGAACCCTCATAACAAAAGTTATCATAGAATTCTGCTACTTAGTTCTATAGGGTATCAGTCCTTCTGGCAGTAGCAAAGTGTCATTCCTAGAGGTTTCAGCTCTTGAAGTGTTTTTCCATAGTCAGAGAATTAACTTGCATCAGCATGCAGTCTGATTCACAAAAGTACTGTTGAAATCATAGCTAAGAGAGCACATCTCCAGGCACATGAATCCCTGTAATGACATGGCCTGGTGAAAATCCAGACATTCTGGCCTCCACATAACTCACACTGTCAATTCAGGATAGCTCTTCTGGCTCATTATATTTGTTAACTTGCCTCCTCTCCTAGTACTGTAATGATGTCTCCCTCCCTCTTGATCAAAACTCTTTATCTTCTTTCTAACTATATTAGATTACAGCCTTTCACATCCTTAGGTACGTTGGCAATTTTCTGTGTTTGGATGCTGGAAGGGAATAAAGAAAAACTGAAGAGAGAACTAAATCTCCTGTGACCCCCAAGAAAGGTAAGTAGCTGTGTTATCAATCCTTGAAATTCCTTTGGGTGCGTGCAATCAAAGACCAGAAAGAATCTCTTTAGCAGCCTTTCTTATGCAGAATCAGCAATTCTACCTTTTTGACACCCCGTTGGTGCCTCACACTGACATGCCAGAAACATTCCCCTAGGTCACAGGGGTCCAGGACCATACTTAAATTCGTCTAGTCTATGCACTGATGACATGATCAGGCTCATACAGGAAATTCTGCTTAACATATTTCCAACTACAATGAAAATTTAGACCTCTTAGTCTCCCCTGTTTTCTTTGCAACTTTTGAGGCTTTTATATTTTGTACTAAAGGTTTTAAGGATGCTGCAAGAAATTGGGAAGTATATTGTGGCTTCTTCTGAACTAAATGACTATTAAGTAGGCATCTGCAATTGAAGGTGACCAGATACATATTTTTTTAAATTGTTTTCTTGCAGGTCTGGTAATTTTCTATCCCTCTCTCTCCCACCAGCACAGTATATCAGAAAACCATACCTGTACAACTCTGTGATCAGATCTGAGGGTAAAGGTAACACACTGACATTGACATAAAATTGTAATAACCTGCTACTTCCTAGACTTCATACTCTGTTCAGGTCCACACTGTTCTCAGCACGCTACTGACTGAATTTGCAGGGATCTGTTACTTTGGCTGAAGCAAGACCACTGATTTTGCTTGCAAGAGAATGTGTCTAGAAGAGCTGATCTGCTGCAATGTGTTTTTTCTTGACTATGTCAAGGTTCTGTACAGGTATAAGAACAAAGACAGTGCTGGTAAAGCAGTAAAATTCTCAGGAAAAACATCAACTTAGAACATACCTGAAGCAGCATTCTTCTGCACAGTTCCAGACTACATCTGTCTTCCCTTGCCACTTGATGCAAAGCTCTGTCTGCCAGCCCAAATAGGAAATATGTTCGAAGTGATTGAATAGCTCACCCAAATATGCTGAACTGGCACACACTGCCACCTCATTGTAATTTTGCACCACTAAATCAACAGTTAAAAGGCATATAATACAAGGTGACTTGAAGTGGCTGTCATTAATTATGTTCTATCTTTTGCTTAGTAACCACCACAACACAGTCTTCAATAAAACTAATCCTAATTACAGTCTGACAAGTCTCCCAAATTATGCTTATGATTTATTTTAGCATGACAGTTTTGGAAACTGCAAGAGCTGTTCATTTCCTTTTTATTTCACAAGTATATCCAGCAGTTACAGTCAGAGATAAACAAATATGTAGAAAGTGACATTTCAACATCCAGGAAGCAGCAAAGTCAGTGACAGAAGATGCTATTGTACCCTTAAAATACTAAGAATTAAACTTTTAGTAAACACAGTATCAGTTTCAGAAATTGATAAAAAGGTGGCAACTTCCATCCAATCCCTTATTGGAACAAATTAATCAAAAATTCTCTCCTGCACTTCACTTAAGACTATTAAAAAGTATTTTCTTCTATCTATTTCAAACTGATCTCCACCACTTTTGATGAGCATCATAGGTAGTAGTATCCCTTGAAGGACTTGATGAACTGTAGTTCTGCACAAATTCAGTTACAGTTTTATCCTTCTCTTTAATAAACTCCCTGTGAAAAACTGCCTTAATAATGTAATTTGTACTCTCAAAGTCAAACTGTTTCGGATAAAAATAGGGGAGACTAGAAAGAAGGGAGAAAGAGAAAAATGTTTAATTTTAAATTCCACCTCAGAATAATTCTCATCTAAACCATTTCAATGTTGTGAAATACACTTTTCTTTGTTGTTAACCTTCTTTTCTCCTGAAAACAAGGAAATAAAAAAGCATGTTACTGGTATTGCCCACTTTACAAAGAAAATTCAGGATGAAATGTTACAACAGCAGAAAAAAATCAGCCTTCACTACTGAAATATACAGCCAAATTTGGAGAGCTGGGTTTATGTAACATAGCTTTATAAACTTTTAATAGGTAGCATATTGGCTAGCTTTCTATACTCCTATAACCAGGACAGGAGCCTTCACTTCTGCAACAACGGCAGTTAAAATGAAGTAAAACCTTTACATTCACGTGTTACAGGAAGAATTTCATAATCACACTTCACAATCATGAGTATACAGCTAATGAAGGAAGTGTCATATCTTCCATATTCTCAAGTCACTCATACCTGGCACTGTTCCCAGGAAAGGCAGAATCCTTGAACCTTTTCTGCCTCAGATTTGGTGGAATATGGGTTAGTTAATAAAAAATGAAAGATCAAATATTTTCTCTGCCTTCAATCTGAAGTGTACACGTACCAGCCTTTTCTATACACTTTTGCCTTTGGCTGACATTAGTCCTAGAGTGGTACATGCTGGAAAAAATTACATAGCACTGGTTGCATAACTTTAACCCTAAAACTGATTTCAGAGAGGTACCAGCCTCAAAGAACACTAATGCTCCCACTGCCTTGCTTGCAAGACCATGCTCCTTTTCTCAGAAACTCACTCATAGCAGTGCAAAGGCTCCAAGTGCTGCTCCATACTCTGTTTGCATTGATTCTCGGCTGATATCCGGGACATTACAGGTAATGCCAATTATGGGGGTCTCATACACTGTCAGTATTTACAGAACAGCCTCTGCTTGATCTCACTCCCAGCATAAGGTGGCTAGCACACCTCATGATCCAGAGTGAAGCACCAGATGGGAAGGAGGGGAGAAGAAAGAGAATCAAAGCTGTTTCATGCTTTTTGCTCAGAGGTTGCCAAAATAGGCACTGACAGCAAGTAGCCATAGGGAACTCAGGCAAGCTTAAATTCTAATTTCTCAGCAGGTGCAAAGCAAGGAGATAGCATTTTAAAACAACCCCTTAGGAAACCCTGTATTTTTTCCCCTCTCCCTTCCTTTCTTCTTTCTTAAACAGTTTTATCCTCTAACAAAATTGCCAGTGGCTTTCAACTTACAGCAACAACCTGGAGGCAACTCATGAGTACTTTGGCAACAATGCTAGTCTGTAAGCCAAAGAAAAAAAAAAGACTTCCATTTACAGTTAAAAAATAGAAAACAGTTGTTTTCTCTGCAAAACAGGAAATGTAAACTGATACAATCAGGTCCTTAGGACATTCCACAATATGAGTTCCGCCTCTGTTCCAGCACTGCAGATCTGTCTTTCCCTGTCTCACTCTCCTACACATCCACATTTCTATTATATTACACTTATTCTTGTATGTATCTCAGAGAAATCACAGAGAATGACTCTGTATGCTCTGATGTGCAGACATCCACTTAACACACATTATCAACCACATGGCAAAGACTCTCCCTCATTATCACTGGAGGACATCTCTCCAAATCAATGAATCAAAAACTATTCAATGCCATTTAAGGGGAGAAGTAGCTTCTTTTTATGCCCTTGAACTTGGAAGCAGGATATTTAGTTAATACAGTAGTCCAATACTCCATTTTTAAGGAACATTACAAGCAACAGGAAGCATATTGAAGTGAACTAGTTATTTTAAAATCAGCCCTAAATTGTGTTAAAGTAAAGCAAATATACTCATGCCCTGAACACAAACTGCAGCTTGCAGTTAAAAAAAAAAAAGCATAATTTGAAGAGAAGGAGGAACTTTGAACTTCAAACAGACTTAAAGGTTTCTATCACACTGTATTATTTAATTAGTAATGATGCAGTTCGTCACACACACACAAACACTCACACTTGATCACAAGGCATGAACTAAAAACTCCACTTCACTTGAAAGTCTGACTCCATATACAGTATATCTACAAAGGCCAGGGATTGGGGGAGAAGGTTGACACCTCTCCCCATCCCATTGGTCAAGACAACTGTCCATCAGCTGTCCATATCTCTAAGAGCAGGAATGTAAACTACCTTGAAACTATACAATAACATTTGCTGTGTTTACAGACCAGAGCGTGAGAAAGAACCCAAACCACAAAACTGTGAAAGAGAAGAGAAGGCTGAAAAAATCAGGGCGACATAGTAAACCACTCGTTTTTACAACTAAGAACTTTTATTTTCACCCTACCTCATTTACCCACCCCTGACCAGAAACAAATCCACAGAACAGACATACTTTTTCTCTACGCCCCAGATCTGTAATCGTAATTCTTCACTTTTCAGCCTCTTTCACATCCACATCTTCTGCCAGAAAAACTCTTATTTGTATGCATCAATCCAGGCAGGACGAAATCTAGTATCTTCACCTATTTTCTTGGCATATCCTGCTTTGGTAGGGCTAATGTGAGAGGTGACACCCAAACAGTGCCTGGACTGACAACAAGTGAATTTTCAACAAGTGATTTTCTACATGGCATAAGACTCATTCCACCGAAGACTAAACTATTCCATATTCATAGCCTGACACTGACTGAAACACATTAGTCTCTTTAATTTTATAGAGAGATACACAGATGACATTTGTGACCCACACAAAAGGCAACATGGTCTTTTTACTGAGAGCAACTATGGTGGTAACAAGTCTCTTTGGGATGACAATAATTTTGAAATGAACTGATCATAATCCTGTCTGGAAGGGTACATTAATACCCTAAAAAATATCTTAAGCTGACTTTGCACCCCGAATTAGAAGACACAGTCTCTCATCCCCTTGGGTAACCTTGTACCTCTTGCATCTTACTTTACCCAAATGCTTCAGTAAGTAGCACCTCTGCGAATGAGCAGCTGTAAAAAGCCTACAGCACGACCTGATCCTTTTTCACATTTGTTAGCCTCTCTCTCCCTTCTGCCCTTCCATCCCTGTCAATCAGCAGGTCTATTATGTGCTAGAGCAAGAGGGTTTACATATCTCAAAAAAGTCTCATATAATCTACTGTAAACGAATGCTTTTATTCATCTGACTCTCCCTTTTCACAAGACCGGCAAGGTTCTGGCCTTGATAAGAACTGGAAATACCAGGTTTTACAAATTAATGTGCCCCCCCAGAAACAGTGTGGATTTTCTAAGACCCAACTCTGAGAAAGAGCTGTCTGTGGTAAAGCTAGGCAGGGCCCCATCAATATATGAAGTAGAAAGAAAGTGAGTGGATTTGGGAAAGATGTGGAAGTGACAGCTTGAAAAAGGGAAGTAACAGCCATAGGATAATATCCCACAAAATAAAAACAACATAACTAAACCAGTTACTGTTACTTCTGGACCTCAGCAGTGGCATCTAACCTAAGTGCCAAACCTAGGGCATCCAGATTTTCCATCCTTCAAGTTTTGTGAAGTACCTAGGGGTCCTAAGAAGAAACAGATTACCATGTCATGCCTAAATTGTCAGACTTTCCTTGATTACAATCAACCCTTTTTCTCTGACTTGTTTCTCCTTTCTGCTCCAGGCCTAAGGTATAGCAAAAAATCAAAATGTTTTCTTTCAAAGCAATGAACTCCACATAAAGTCTAGGTTCAGTCTTTCCTACTTGCACATTTTCCTTACTCCTTACAGACCAATGAAATATATCAAGTCCAAGAGGGACACAGCTACTTGTTAAGACAGCTCACTCCTTCCTTTACCAAGTCAGGATACATTTACTGTAGAAGGAAAAAAAAACCAAAACAAAAAAACCAAAACCAACAACAAAAAAAAACCACCAAAACAACACCTGTATATTCAATGTTCTATATGTCAGGCTTTAAAATTAATGTTTTTATTTTCTTCCAAAAAGTAATGTAAAATGAACTATTTGGCCACCACTATCAGAATTCAGACTTCATGATATGCACTTCTGTCAAGAAATTCTGAATTCAGAACATTTTCTGGTAGGCATATTGGAATCAGAAGACTCTAGACATATTTAAACTGGAGTTTGATGAGTTGCTGATATAGCTGGTTGTCAAACACAGAAGTAGGACGGGGTGCAGTAACTCAGGAGGTCCCTTTCCAGGCTGTGTACCCAACTACATGATGCATTCTCTTAACTTGGCTCTAACAAACCCTGCATTTTCTCAGGGTGGTCCCACCGCAACACATTTTGACTACTGTGAAAGTATTTATAGTAGGTGTACATGTTATCTTTCTGGGGCTGTTGTCCAACAGCATTTTAGAAGAAATCTCAGACTAGGGAAAGAAAAATTCAACTAGTGGCACTGAGAGATATGTAACTATTTCGGTTTGCCTGTGTTTGATTCTTGGTCGCTTACTTGATGGATGCCAATACCACCTGTGTGCCAACCAAAAGTTAACTAAAGACATTTTTAGCCCTTTCAGAAACCTGACATCAAAAGAACAGTTCTGTATGTTTCTTCTAAGATAAAGTCCAAAAAGTAACAGTTTTGATGATGAAGAGTCTGATGCACAAATCAACCAGCATACATATACCACATGTATGCTATAGAAGAACACATGGAAAGCAGACGGAAATATGACTAAAACACGTTGCTATCATTTGACATTTCCTACAATGAAGATGGAGAAAAAATAAGTCCCCTCATCTCTGAAAGAGAGATTGGGATGCTCATGCAAGCACCAAAGATGTGAAATATCAATAGGCAAAGTAAACTCTACTTTTGCCTTTTTTATTTCCTTTCTTTGCTGTCTCAAAAGGACACCACACTGAAGGAAACATACACCTTGGTGTTCGGAGTGAAGTGTCAGCTAGGCGGAAGAACTTACTCACTCACTCAGCACTTCCCCAGACAACACAGCATTTGACCAAAGAATCTCCTTCTAGAAATGCTGATTGACTAATAAGCGGGATAACTGAGCAACAACAGCAGTCATGTACACATCATTGGCTTTGTCTCCCACGGTTCAAGAAACGCAAAAGACCACCAAATAGCCATGCTGCTGTAATGTCATTCTTGTCCTCATTTCCTCAGGTCAGCCAGAACATGCCGGTGATGCAAAGAAAAAAAAGGTAGTGATGCCCATCTACCTGAAACCAAGGGAAGCCTTTCTGGTTGTCTCTTACAGAAACCCAGTGTAAAGTTCAGCCCCCTTGCCTTGAAGCAGCGAGGAGAGTCTTGCCTGTTTGCAACACAACAACTGGACACGGGCACATGATCAATCAGCAAAAGACATATGCTGCAGACAGATTTTTATGTATTTACTTATAGGCCATGCAGAAATCCACAAGCTTCTCCAGTCCAGAAGGGAATACAAATTCACAGCTACAAATTAACAAACTTAAATCTGGATTCAGATTTTTAGTGAATAGGGATTCAGTGAAATTTGAAGAAGCTTTCTGCCATGTGCCATTTGTCTCTCCATGTTTCAAAATTCTGTCTTTAACCACATTTAAAGCAAAAGACTAGTCCCTCTCTCAGTAGCCCACCAGGCATCTCATTTTTGCAATGCTGCAAGCCTGTCTAAAACACAAAGGTGCAAAAAACCTCCTTCACATGAAGGTGGTAGGAACATGACTGGCTTAGGAACCCCATCCACCAGAGTGCCCCACCAGAGTGTGGATCTACTCCCAGAAAAAGACATATATTCATTCTGCCATTTCACAGAGACTCTGCTATCTTGAGAGTCTTGCCCCATGGTTTTGACACAGGAGGCAACAATCTATATACAGAAACAGCTTCTTTCTAGGGATTTATGTAGTATTTCTTTGCAATAAAGATTGTTTCTAGCCATAAAAGAAAGCAACAAAGGTCAGAGAACATTCTTTGGTCCAAAGCCTAGAATTAAGAGATGGATTGGAGCTTGTGAAGAAATTCTGAGTTTATAAAATTGCTTGATAAAAGCACAATATAGCTCTTTACATAGAGAAGAGCTGCAAGAAATTGGCTTGCTGTTTCTGCCAGCTCAAAGCTTTGAATTGATATCTGTGGAAACCATTTCAGTTTTCTCCCATTGGCTCCTCTGGGCATGGAATTATGCTTCAAACAACCTGTACAGCTATAGCTCCAATTATTTTGCTATATCTGAAGATTACCCCTTGGGCTTTTCTCTGTGATTTTTTCCTCCAGATGCTTTTACTCTGTTCTAGAAATCAATTAACAAATAATGTAAATTCTCCACAACATGATAGAAAAGACAATTTGCTTTGTCAGCCAGTAAAAAGTCAATGTAAATTATTCTGTCTCTTTTTACATAATTCACTTGACATACAGCATCTTTAGATGTCAGTGCATAGGGCCCCCTATACTAGTTCTTCAAGGGACTGCAGCCCTGTTATTTTCAACAACCTTTTTCATTGCTGTCAACATGAGCTTGACAAAAGATCTCAGAGAAAGAGAGGAAAATAAAAACAGAGGTAAAGCAATTCTTGCCCAATTAACAACATTTTAGCAACAATAAAAATCGGCCTCTTTACCTCTCCAGCTACTTTAATACTATCCCAGAGACACTGGAAACCAGTGACTCTATTCAGCTTCATTTGCAAAGGCAAACAGAAATTTTTAGCTACTCAAACTACTGATGCATTTGCACACAAAAGACAAGAATGCACAGAAAAACATTTGAAAGCTAATAAAATATCAGCTTGTTGGCAGAAAGCAAAAGAAAACAAACTAGTCACAGGAAAAATCTGACTCTTAGAGAAGGGGGTGTGAAAAAGAACCACATGATTACAAATCTGGTTTAGAGAAATGCTGACCTGTCCATTGCTTTTGCATTTTGAGTAAGTGATTCTAGGCACTCTTTCATGAGATATTCCCTCATATAATTATACAAGATACTGGAGGGGGGGGAGGTATTAATTATTTGATATGAAGTGTCTTCTTTCATGTATCTTTTAAAAAACTAATGTTTATCTTTTTAAAAGATCCCAGGGTCCAAAAGAATCTTTCCTAGCAGTTTATTTTTACCTGAGTCATTTCAACAAGCTGATTGACAGCAATATTTAATAGCCATTTTAATGGCCCATGTGGGAAAAGGAACAAGCAGTAACAGGGAGAGCTCCCTCATAATCTAGACAGTTCTAACAGGTGTCAATGTACAGTATAATTACACCCCAAAATAAAGTCTGAGAGGATCCAACAAGGAAGACTTCCCAGTTTTGTGGACCCAAAAAGAGACCATGGATTCAAAAGCACAAGTGAAGACTTCTTATAGAAAGCAAATAGATTTTTTCCTTAATTTGAATTTACATTTAAGTAACCTAAGATTTGGTCCTTAAGGCAGTAGTTTCTAGGAAACTCACATGACGATGAAAAGGCTTACTGCTCTGTTACTCTTGCTACTGGTATTTGTATTTCCAGGATGGGAAAATCCTGATGCAGAGTACGGCACAGAGCCATACTACACCGAAGTGCTGTCCAAGTGAGCCAGAGATTCCTCAGGCAGATGATAGGTGAGAAGGTGACCCCAACCAGTTGTAACACGCGCCAACATGAACATTAGTCCTACTGGAAATCTAACAGTACGATACATCAATCAGAAGAACACCTTTTCATGACCTGTACATGCGTTTTAATATAATTTGCAGGTTACTAGTCATGCAGGCAATGCAGGAAATCAGGTAGAAATTTGAGAAGAAAGGATTACTCACAACTGAAAATCCAGGGCTGAAAATCCATATCAAAAATTCCATCAAACTCAAATGAAAGTAAACTCTGTCTGAAATACCTTCCATTAAGTGAAATATTCTACAAAATCCTTCTTTTCTATTGAAGGAAATTTGAAAAATAGTTTCTTCTGCAACCAGGCATCAGAAAAAAGGTGTTTTAAAATTTGTTGTAAGTACAGGTCATATTTTTGCCACAAAAGCTTACTGTAGCCAATTGCAAACCACTACTTACCACCTGAGTTTTTTTCCACTCTTATGAATTAAAAACCTCAGCACAGTCAATTCTGAAAAGTTCAGTTTACATGTTTGTTCAAAAGTAAAGTCTCTTGTAAGTAAAAATACGTATCGCATCTAGTTCAACTTTTTCTTCATTTATGTTTTATTATATTAATTTTAAACATTTGTTCTGTAAGCACATTGATATTGACATCTGTTGGCTACCAAAAATTCTGTACATTTAATACCACTACAGATACAAATCACCTGTTAGCATCTCCCAGTTATGTATTTAAAAGTTCAGGGCAGTGAGGTACTT
Source organism: Donacobius atricapilla (assembly GCA_013397315.1). Lineage (NCBI taxonomy): Eukaryota > Metazoa > Chordata > Aves > Passeriformes > Mimidae > Donacobius > Donacobius atricapilla. Next base: position 1,742,827 of record WBMY01007212.1, on the reverse strand, counting down.
AACCATGTTAGGTTGAGTCAGCAAAAAAAAATCATGTACTAAAATTCAAAAATGACTTGTTGAAATAGCTCCGGGACTGAAATCTCCATTGACAAATTATTCATTTGAATCCACAGGGCTGCACAGCTCTTCCTCTTCTATTATGTTCTTACTGAAAAAAAAAAATCGCTATTTTCTATGTCCATTGAGGGCAAGCCAGTTAACAGGCCTAAAAAAACCCCATTGGATAGATTTTAAAACCACTTTTCTCCCAAAAACGTCTACTGCTATTTGAAAAACAAAAATTATTATCATTATTTTTAACCACAAAATACAAGAAATTTTTTTCCAATTATTATTCGGTGGGAATGTTTTTAAAGTGTTTGGATATCACTCTACACTTTAATGTTGCCTATTCCAGAAAATCCCTTTAGCAACACCGTTAATCTTTTTATAAATCTAACTTTCAAGCCCTTATAAAACCTGCAACCTCATAGTCATTGTACTTCATAATGTCTAATATTTTTGGTCACAAAGATATTCTTCCAGCCTTACCCATCACCATATGAAAATATATATAGCATGTAATTTATTCTGACATTTACAGTAGAACACAAGACTTTCATATTCGATGCCATATATATTCAAGAGACAACATACAAGAAATTCTGGGCATCTGACAATAATATTTCATTGAAGAAAAAGTAAAACTGCAAATTATATTTTATCTGAACTATAGAATTTAGTTTGGATAATGAATGATGACAGATTTTGTAGCACTTCAATGTTGACTTAATCACTTCACTTATTATTCTGAAGTGGTTTGGGCTTAATGCGGTTTTAGTTGTGGAAGAATCACTGACACACAAACACAATTTACACTATGGAGAAATTTTACCAAATGTAACTATCCATATTTATACTTCACCAAATGGGCAGCTATTTTAAGGCATTGACACGGTGGAAGAGTTCTTTGGGTTTATTTCATCCTATTGCAAAAGAAGAATTGAGTAGGTCAGAAGCAGAACATCAACTGAAATAAAAGACTGTTTTCCCAACAAGACAGCCTACATACAAACTCTGGTCATGCCTAGCCATGTTTGATTGATGACAGCTAATGAGATTACAGCTAGCTGAGGCAGCCTACAAAACACAAACGCACTATTATAGCATGGTACATTATTCAGTAGTGACGAGTATAAAGTACTCTGATATGTTTTACTTAGTTTTTGTACGCAGTAATGCAAAATTTAAGCACAAACCCATGTGCATTGATCATACCCTATAGCTTTACTGCCTGTATATTCAAAACTCTTCTTTTAATTCTTTTTGTCTACATAAAGACAGCCTACGAAAGCTCCCCAATCTCATCTTCTAAAATTGTACTATATTTTTGCTTCAGACAGTAAACAAGAAAGGAAAAGAAATCAACTTTTGTTAATTACATCAACATCTAAAAGAAACATAAAGGGAGACAATAAAGTCTGATCCAGTTGAATAAAATGTCTTGACTAAAAACATTCTAAATCAGATTTATGATAAACTCAAGGCCTAAATGAGGCATCACCTTTTAAGATCAAGCAGACAGAACATTATGTCTGAAATCATCTTCCTTAAGTGTATGTTTTTGTGCCACCCTGTTTAAAACATAAATCAAGTATGCATACTGAGTACCAAGGACGACCAGTTGGTAGCCCACATGTAAAGTCCGGCAGTTCATATTGATTCTCAAATCTGCAACTCATCCCAGATCCTGGCAGCTGTCCAACCACATATTGAATTTCTAGTCTAACACCACCTGGGATTCCCCATCTCAATGCTTATCACAATGTATTAAAACATGAAAGGAAGATGTCAAAGATTGCTGTAATAAGAGTTTAAAGATGGAGATATGGGTTCAATGTTAGAATAGCTCCAGTGGACATAAAAATAATTTCAAGAGCAGAGAATGTATACAAAAGGTTATTTATATGCTGCTAAGTACTACAACTATCCTGCCTTCACAATCACGTTGGCAGTGATGGGACATTAACACAGTAGTGTAGAGAAGCATGCGCAGATTCACCTGCTCAGTCCACCTCGCAAAACAAACTTTCAAGATAATGTCCAAGTAAATCCATAATCCCAAATGTCATAAAGCATGACATGACTTCAGGTAAGAAAAATAACGGAAGACATGAAAAAGGATTTTTTCCCTATTTTAACTGCAACTGAAAAAATTCTTTTGAAACAATACAAATCTTAGTATGTTGCTCAAACCCATTAAAATTTCACTATATTTTGGGCACACATAATTTTTAAACCTGGTACAGGATTCAGCTTCACCTTCCTGCCAACTGAGTCTGGAAACACAGTACACCACAGAGAAGTGTAATGTACAAATGAGAAAACAGTTTGACTCAGTGGCACTGCCATGCTAAAATGGCACACACAGAAAGACAAAAAAAGGATAACAAAGGCAGTTAGCACTACAATAATGATACTCAGCACTCAGTCTGTACAGTCAATCCTCCCAAAGACAGCAAAAATGAGGAAATATTATGACTAGATTTTGAAGTAAAACTTAGTGATCAGCATAAAGAAAAGTGGAAGCCAAGGTTCTAGTATTTCTTTATTGTAAAATTCAATGTGTGCATCTGCTTTTTCATTTTTCATTAAATCTGCTAAGAGAAGAAAGAAAGAATCTTTACAGGTGCAATGTTGTAATATAGATTATACCAAAAATGCAACCTATTCATGCTGAAAGAAATGCAGCATAGTCTATGCTTTTGAGAATGTGTCCCCTGTAATAGATTTGTGAAAGGATGAAGAAGATGCCTTTACTGGGATATTCCACACACACCTCTAGAAAAGTCAGTCGTTGGAAAAGAAGGAACTGTACATGAGATGAATGCACTTCGACAATTTCTCCATCAGAGCATGAGACAAAGAGCTACTGACAAAAAAAAAGCATGAACATGTATTGAGAGAACACCACCAACAAATGAAAATTTACTGCTTTTCTATGACACATCTTTCACTAGCATGCTTAGTTTAAGGAAGAACAAGGTGCTAGAGTATTAGGATAAAGGAAAGATGTCTTACTGAAGAGACCCCATCCTCATGTGGGTGTTTACCTAAATCCAGTTCTATATAGATCTGCATCATAAATGATGTTTTAGCAACTTGAAGAAAGGCATTATCCCTTGTAGGTGATGACAGATGGATAGACATTCAAAAAAGCTTTTAAATATACCTGAGTGGTTCTGCATTTTAATACCATGAACCAATGGTAACATTATCAGGAATTTTCCATCTTCACACAAAGACGGAATAACACTGTCACCTGGACTTGTTCATAATCCCTAGGTCAAAAAGCCTTGATCCTCGATGTGCAGTGAAGGCAAATTCCCAGCTGTTAAAATGAGTGTTAAAATGAGTTTCAGTGAAGCTCACCAGTCTAACAGATCAAAGAATATGCTGTCAAAAGACTAGTTCTGCATCGAATTACCTTCCAAAATATAAAACAGCTTGCTTGTCAAGTCAAAAGTTTTGATATGAAGATAGACATTTATATTATCTCTAGTCTTATTACCTCTCTATAGGAGCCCTCCTCCTAAATATGAATATTGAAGGGAAAGTATTTTACAGCTTCTGTGTCTGTCAACTTTTACTTATAGACTACTTGAAGAATGGAAATCAGCTCCTAGTGGTAGACTATAAGACAGTTCTTTCTCTCTAGGTAGATTGACTCTGCCACATTTATTTTGCTGACAGCAATCAAGGGCTTTCTGATGCTGAGGTCACTGATTTTGATAACACACACAAGAATCTTACAAGTTACATTGGAATTACACTTAGCTCTACACTGCTGTACCATCTGTGACAATAACCTTCCAGGGTTATAGTTTCATGCACACTGGCAGCAGATCTGACTTAAGAAATTCTGGAAAGCCCAGCCAGCAAGAGCTTCTCAGCAGTGCAGCTGAACTGTGGGACCAGCCTGAAAAACATTTCTCTGGAAAGAGATGGTTAAAAATAACCTCCAAAAAAATCAAAGGGAAGAAACTACTTTACATCACCAAAGTTAACGTCTTATAAAACTGCACGTAGGACAGTCTGCTTGCCTGATCTTTCTTGGGCCTGATGGAAAAAAACTGCAGTGATGATTTGTAAGTGGAGGAGGCAACTAGAAAAAGGTCAGGAGACTTCTGAAATGAGGGACAACTAGTTCATAACCAGTGAACAGGACCCATCTTCTCCATGGGACCCACAGATAAGAGCCTGAAAACTGCTATAATGTTGTGGTTTAATCCCAAGTAGCAGCCAAGCACCACAGAGTAGGCTCACTCTCCCCAGCGGTATCAGGGAAAGAATCAGAAAAATAAAGGCTGGAAAACTTGTGTGTTGAGATAAAGACAGTTTATAAGGGAAAGCAGAAGCTGTGCACAAAAGCAAAGCACAACATGGAATGAACTCATCACTTCCCATGGGCAGGCAGGTGTTCAGCCATCTCCAGGAGAGCCCCATCAGGTGTAACAGTGACTTGGGATGACACCATCACTGAAAATGTCACCCCCTTCCTCCTTCTTCCCTTGACTTTATACACTGAGCATGATGTCAGATGGTCTGGGGTCTCCCTTTGGTCAGTTTGGGTGACGTGTTCTGGGTGTGTTGCCTCCCAGGCACCCCAGTCCCCTCACCAGTGTGGTAGCATGAAAAGCAGAAAAGGCCTTGGCTCTGCGTAAGCTCGGCTCAGCAATAACAAAAACATCTTTACATTATCAATACTGCGTTCAGCACAAATCCAAAACACAGCTCCACACCAGCCACCAAAAGAAAATTAATTCTACACCAGCAAAACCAGCACACCCAATCTTCTCATTATCTGCATTTTAAAAGTCATCTCATGCTTGGAAGACCCTCTGTTCCCAGATTCCTTATCCCATTGTGCACACTTCTTGGTTCCATGATCAGATTTATACCTGTTATATATGACAGCAGAAAGGTGGGAACTATAGTTTGGAAGAGTCTCCATAAAATTCTGGCATCTGCTGACTGGAATTTTATCTATAGATATGTGTTCTTAGTCTTTAAAGGCTTACCATCATAAAGTACAGCCAGGATATATGGTTGGATAGACAGATTAATATTAAAGGAACATTCACAGATAAGTCTATGTAAAATTTCAAGAGGTTAGAATTACTTGTAGGAAGATTTGCTTTTAATGTTTAAAATTACATTTTACTCACTTGTAATGTTATTTTTCTGCACTTCATTACTGAAACATTATATTATCCTTCAGCTGTGTACTAAGATTTGACCATTTTATACTCCACATCAAAGCTGTCACACAGCAATTGCATTTTGATTACGAAGAGCAAGAGCTTTTCTTTTTTTTTTTTCCAAGAAACAGACTGACAAAGATAAAGCAGTGATTTTTTCTGGGCTGGACTTCATCCAGCTGTCCCCAAATACAATAGAAGCATTACAGACAGCTGTCTGTTCACTATTACTCTGAAAGACTTAGAGCGATTTCTAAAATCCTTCGGTATCACTTGGCAACATTCTTGTCTTTGGAAGGTTTTATTAAGAGCTACATAAGATCATTGTGTTATCAATTGTAACTCGTACAATTCAGACCCTTTTAATCACTTGGAAACTGTTGTATGGTTTCTACAGAAAATCCTGGAGATATGACATGAAGGATAAAACTGCATTTCTAATGCATCTGTTTGTTACTGAGTAACAGTCTGTTTCTTCTTAAAATTCAGTTGTCTGTGATTACCTTGAGAGAGAAGCAAAGCTTAAAACATTTCAAGAATACAGAGAAAAGATGCCTAGGAATTAATTTTTACGTTACCAGTGAAAATAATGCATTTTTCTATGTATCTAAGTTATGGCTGACAGTTTTGTGAAGCTTTATATATTTCCACATCTGAGAATTAGCACCCTAGGAAGAACACATCTCAGCCTAACTTTAAAGCAGGAAATACTGCAGTCACTTGTATGTCCCTCACATGAATCATCAACACTTAACCATGAAAGGAAGCAAGTTCCAGCTGCCTATCGTCTCAAGGTTTACTCAAATTCTATCTGACAACTGAACGTTTTATACATGTCTAACCAGGAAAACATCTGCCTGCCCTCACCTCTGAGCACTCTGGCTTTCAGCTGAGCATCTAAATAGGACAACAGAACTGTGGTGTCTCTCTGTTTGTAAATGCATTACATGTAAACAGAGATTACAATGTGCTTAGGTTCTGTAACAACCATGGAAACCTCTCACATAATTTCCTATGAGGAATTCAACCACTGACCTCTGTTACTGTTTGGGAGTCACATCATTAAGAGACACGTGTAATTAAAGTTCTGTCAAACTACCTGTGTTTTTACAACATGACCTCAAAAGGAAACCTAGTGTGATAGTGGTGGTGATAGATCAAAGCCCCTGCTGAATAAAATACACATAAAGAGCTCTTTTGGCATGATCTGTTCCACTGCTAAGTTCCCTATTGTTGCACAGCTCAGGATCAATTAAAAAGCCACAAACTCAGAGACTATTTGGAAACAGTTTCTGAAGATTTATCTAAGCCCCCCAGAGAGACAGCAATAGCTGCAGAAACTTATGACAAGGGTCTCCAGAATACATTTCTAAGTTCTTCTGTGCTCCTGTCCTCTTCCCTCCTGCTCCCACCCACTTTGGGATTCAATTGCCCAGTAACTTACAAAAGCAGAACAACGTGTAGCAGTGCCAAACACTTCAGGAAGAAAAACAACTAGATTTTTCTAGACTAAAATGTTGCCCAAGTTTAATTTCAGTGAGCAGTAGCATATGACATGGAACATATTTTTTTGTTGAACAGTGGGAGTTGTTTTAGCTTAATATACTTCCTGAAGTGTGCTATCACTATGAGAAATATACATCTTCATGAGGACAGCACTGTTAGAAGTGTTACTGATAAGAATCAGAGAGAGCAACAGAAATGATAGTCTTCACAGAACTGATCCTGAATCTGGAAATGCTATGGTTTAAATACACAAGCAGATGGCATTTAAATAAATTAGAAGAAAAGGAGAATTCATATACAACAAGAGAGAACAGAGAAAGCAAGTTTAACAGTACCTGCCAGAGATTTCCACAGAATTTTAATTAAATGATTCTTTCAATGTCCATATACCATTTTAAGAAGCTTGCCAGCACACAGGAAGCAAGGTGGGGCAAGGGGGAAACGCACAATGGTAATTCAGCCATCTTAGTATTTTCATCGTTACACTGAAAATCATTGGTTTCCATAATGTAAAAATGAAGTTGCTTCAGGCATGGAACTGCAAATGTAGCATAATTCATTGTGCTGGGATATTTTTCAGTTACAATATTCTTAGCAAAAGCAATACAAGGTGAGCACATGAATCCCTTTGAATTTCAGAAGCTTACAGAAACTAGCTAGTACAGGTGGAAGGTTTATAACTAAGCCAGCAGAATCTAGCCAGCAGCAATAGGTTTATTCAGCTCAGTAACTATAGACTTTCTCACACCTTTTGTATGAACAGAAATCTCTGGCCTACTTCAGTCCCATTTTAATGTGTTATGATCTTTTCCAGACACTATCATAATCTCTTGAAAGAAACTTTGTGTGCTCTGTGCTCATATATGAAAAAGTATCTTCTTTACATCTGTATCAAAAGGGGTTTTTTACAGTTCAGAAGATGTGAAAGTTCATTTTTACACATCTGCATAAAGTTTTTTAACTGTTCCTAATACTGAGAATATTTTCAGTACGTGGTAACTTTTTTCTAACTCTCACTGCACCAGTAATGCATACCTTTTAAATTTATTAGGAAGAATATTAATTAGATTATTTTGAAAGAGAAAGTGTGTGTGTGTGTGTACTACTTCCCTCATCTATTTTCTTTATGGCACAAGGTTCATAGTGAAGAAGAATGTTCTTAGTAGGGACAATTATGGAGTTGTCGTGATGTTGACATTACATTATGTGTGAATAGGTAACATTTTAAAATACATATATGCATATTTCAAAACAAGCATAAGAAAATAAGTAAAGCCAAATACAAATCAGTTCAAGTAAGGCAGTGGGCAAAATGCTTTATCATCAGTTTTGCCTAGTGAAACTTCTGTTTCTCAATGTAATATATTTGCTGCCCTCAAATCAGCATCTAATGGAAAACAAACTTCATCACAACACCATCTGGAGAGCGTAATAAACTACCCCAAAAGAGCACAATCCTTCTAAAACAGAAAACATGGAGAGTTAACAGGAACACTTCTTCAGGGCTGCAGGGGGAAAAAAAAAGAAAACAAAAAACCAAAACCCAATTGTTCTTCTTCCCTCTTACTTTCAGCAATTATACTGATATGAAAAATAAATAAATCAACATACCTCTAAAGGTCCTAATAATCAGCATGAAGCTGATGGCAGGATTTTTGAAATTGCTGTGAAAACAATTGCTACCTATGCAAAAGGAGCAACACAATACAAGTATTGTTAAAAACCCCTTTTAGTCTTTCTGCAAGAAGTTGTCACCCCAGACATACAGAGACTTTGGATAAGTGGCAGAAGGTACAGATTAGCTCTGAAAGCACAGTTCCTAAATCAGTATGCTAACTCTTCAAACAGCAGGCTTACCCTAAGAGAAGGAAGGCAAGGAGTTACGCAAACCCTAACAGGTCTAAATGCCTCTACTGAGGGAGAGATGCAAGAAAAATGTCTTTTAAGGCTTTCTTGCTGTCTTGACCCAGGAAATAGGCTATAGTACAACTTTCGGGCTAGATAAAATTCTGCTCTAAAATAAGACTCTGAGCATAAGATAAAATAAGACTCTGAGCATTGTCATGACATTACCTCCTCCAGGGCTGGAGACCCAACACAGCAACTATAGGGTTCAGCACAACACTATGCAGGCTAAAACTGCTACAGGATGTATTTTTAGACAAGAATGGAAACAAGACTCCATTGTATTGATTAATAGTTCCTTTTAGACTCATTTGAACTTGTTTCTCAGTTCGGCTTGCAACTCAGTTGTCTTCACCTTTCGAATCACATATGGGAGGCCAAAAACCACAATCCTGAATGAGAAGAAAATACTAGCAGAAGATATTGCTGCCACTGCTGCTAGTGATGTGAAACTACCTGTCTCAATCAATTCACACCAAAAATTCTTAAAAGAAAAATAGAATTGACCTGTACTCAAACTGCACATGTTAAACAAAAAGTCTGAGTGAACTGTGTCAGTGTTTGATGTGTACAGTCCTATAATTTGCCTTTTTTTTTTTTTTCTCACTAGCACAACACTTTGATTTTGCTGAATTTCACTCTTCAGGACATCCTCTACTTCACATGTTCAGACAGAAAAAACAGGAGTCACAGTAGTATCCTTGTTTACTCTCCTTCCATTTGAAGCTGCAAAGTTAAATGAAAACTGGAACCTTCATGAATTGAACTTGAAATCATTTAAAGTTTGTTATTCAACTATGAACCAAAATTACAGAAAATCAAGCAAGTCAGGAGTAAACTTTCATATTTACTCAAATACTATCATTATGAACACATTACTCCATTACATGTTATTTTATTAGCTTTGTTCGTAAATATACAGTTCTCTTGAAGGTGCTGTTTAAATAATGCCCAGTGTATAAGACTGTATAAGGGGACTGTATATTTCATTAGGTCAACAACAGCCATTTCCTTTTCCACCATAAGACAACATACTTGAGCAGATTGTGTAATACTTCCGTCATATTTTACACATAGATGGTATCAGGTTTCTACCTCAATTCTGAGTGAAAAGGCCATTACTTTCTCCTTGGTACTCTAATTGGTACAGATCAATTGCATTACCTACTTCATTCATACTAAATGCTATAGGTACAATTTTCAAAAGAAAAAAATTCATGGTTCAGCACATTCTACTGCAATCCAATCTTCCTACACACTGCCCAAGGATTCACACACCCCTTTTCTTCAGCACCATCTAAATCTAGCACAGTATCCTCAGTGATGTAATTTATCTTTTTTCCAAACCCTTTTTGATTCGTTTTTCTGCCATGTAGCTCTCAGCTTTGCATGGTAACTTTCAGAGTGTCATACCAAGCACAAAAAGTAACTCTCACGGTATCCTAACAACATGTAGACCCTATCCTATAATAAAAACTACTGTTCATAATGCCTATACAAACATGAATTTCATTGTGGACCAAAGGCCGAAGCTTTTCCTACAGCTTTTCCTAAAATAAAGCAACAGTTGCTGGTACAAAAGGTCTCAGCTGCTGGTCAGTCTCTGATGGACCCTCTCGACTCTAATCTAACAGGTTATTAAAATTCTGTAGCCTCTCTAAAAATAAAATTAGTTCAAAATCTGGACATGATCAATTATGTATGAAAGCTCAACTCAGGCAAGTGAAAGCAACTATAATGAAAACTACTTCAGTCACAGCTATGTAAAAAGTATTTTGAATTCATGTGCTTTTAGGGATTTAACTATCTCATACCAGGTAGAAGTTCACACAGTTTTCTGGTGATTCCCATAATTTCTATGGGGCTTCTGTGTCTGTTAAAGATCTTATCGCATTTTATATATCCTACAGAAGTATTCACCTCATCTTTTACCATCTAAAAATCAGAGATCAAGTTTAAACTATCCAGATTAGTTTCCTCTGTGTGTAGACAAGAGATACCTTTACTGGTACCTTCTTGACCAAGACTTATTTCTCCCAACTCATGATAAAATGCATCATTTTCTGAAGGCATTTGTGTTTCTCACAAGGTAGAGAACTAAGAAAAGACACTGCTGAAATTCAGTGCACCCACTTCTATACTGGTACTAACTGCTCAAATGACATACTGGAGAGCAGCTTGGGAAAAATATATTTACATTCAGATGAAGGATTCTCCTGGCTCTAAAACAGCCCTGACACTTCCAGGGAATTTCCCACAATCCCACATCCTATTACCCTCTCATAACAACATCACTCTCAGGTGGTTTTCTTTTTTTTCCTACTTTTTTTAATTACTTATTTAAAAGCCAAGCTGATTTCACCAAGCAGCCAATGAGGACACTATCAGACTTTGTCACCTTCTTTTACTATGGGCTGACAGAATTGCTACTGCCAATTCAGTATTACTCCTGTCTGAACACCTTCCTTATCTGACAGCTATGGATTCTATTCATGTCATAGTTAAGAGGGAAGGGAAATCACAACATAATGAAAACATTCTATTCAGAAGGGGATTATTTCCACCAGGGCCCATTCATCTTTATTCTATATAAGGCTACCTTTTTCCTATACGTAACTCTTCCCATCTCCTGCAAACAGTATCAGACTTGCCACGCTAATGCAACAGAGAAAGATCAGGTACCCCTTAACAAACTGCCAAAACCTGTTAAAATGCCACTCTGAGCCATATTAAATTCACTAATGGAAATAATTGGTTTATCACTTGAAATAGTTGAGAGCAATATAGTAAGTCCTAAGTGATGACTATTTTTTCCCTTCTTTGTTAATATCATACTGTGAATTGATTTCCTATGTGGTTTGTTTCAGTTTAGTAATTCACAGTTCTTTTTCTATATCAAAGCATTGTTCTGAGAAAATACATTGCTTTTCCCTATGGCTGAAGCTGGCATTTTTCCCCCTGGTGTCCTGACCAGTGTCTGTTCTGAAGTGCTCACAGCTTAAAAATAAAAGGAATAATAAAAAAAAAGACCTTGCATGCAAAAACCACAAAGGGAAGAACTGACACAGGTTCTAGGAATGACCTGTATCAACAAATAGTCCTCTGTGTGCAGAAGCATTATGCTTGCTTCAAGTAGTTGGTCAAAGAAAATAGAAGGCTTCAACTCTGCTGCCTAAACATGGGTGACAGCCACATGAAATGAGATGTTCAAAGCTATTAAAAAACAATAAATCCATGTGAAACTGTCAGGTACAGGCAACCCATGGCCCAACAGAATCTCATCTGAAAGCCAGCAGGACATTAGTTAAGAGTTCTCACGATATCCCATGGCATTTAACAGTATCAGTTAATTATGTTTAGACACATGAATCAAGTTCTTAGTGGCTGCTCTCCCACCCTTCCCCATTCAGAAGTACTAATTAATGCTCTGATTTTATAGACAGAGAAGAAAAAACAAGCTATCTTGCTTGGTGTTCTACAGTAATTTCAGTTCAGAGCTGAACAGGTGGCAGAAAGCCTCACCTTGCTAGAGAGAAAGCATGAGCATAGAATTGTTAAAATTTTAGCATAACTCAAGCAGAGAATGCAGGCAACAACATGGAGCTTCACCCTACAAGGAGCAGCAGAGACAGAAGGAAGGACAAACGAAGGGGAAGAAAGCAGTAGCACAAGAACTGCCGATGAAGGTGATGGAAGGTCAAGCAGGGCAGAAGACAACATTGCAATGAATAGGTTAGGAGCATGTCCAAGAGTCAAGCTAACAGTAAAGCACTTAGATCAAAATCAACAGTTAATCAACAGTGCTCACAGCAAGTCACCGGGCTAACAGAATAACAGCACCTCAACACTTTTTCTCTGGGCCTGCAGTGACTCACACTGCACCAGGCAGCAGCAGTTCTCTCTCACCAAAATATTCACTGTCAACTATCAGAGAATGGAACAGAATTTTTTAAAAATCAGAACAAGAACATTCCCTTGCTAAACCTCTTCATTCTAACGGCTGAGCTATTTTTTACATCATAAGAAAGAGTTTAAATTCTTTAGTGACATACTTTAAAAACAGAATCCTCCAAAAATACTCCATGAGCAAATCTTAATGGTCCACTCTTGTCTTCCATTGTGCAGCATGTTCACTAAATCCCTTGGAAAATCATTTTCTGAGACAACTTCAAAGGGTTTTATGTAGTATAATGAAAACAAAACCATAAAATTTTTGCATGAGGCCGGTAATTAGTGCCCCAACCATGTCTGTAAAGGAAAAAAAAAGACCAAACAATAACCACATAAAATATATCAGATGGAACTCCGAAGTTTACTGTACAGCAAATCTACAGAAAAGGACTTTAAGTCTGAAAATATATTTCACTTAAAGGTGTTGGTGGAGGAGAGGCTGGACATGAGGCAATCTGGGCTGTATCAAAAGCAGTGTGACCAGCAGGGTGAGGGAGAAGATTCTGTCACTCTACTCCACTCTCATGTGACCCCACATGCAGTGGAGTCTTGGTTGGAAAAGCCAGTCATCCCCTCCACCTCAAACCATTTACAACTAAAGAATCACAATTGTCTACATGGCAAGAGGGCTTGATTACTTTTGCATTCCCCATAGTGTGACTTCTACTCTGACCTTTGAAGCCTGTCTTTTAAGCGGTTTTTTCTGTTTGGGTTTTTTTTTTCCTTTTTAAGTGCCTACGCTCTGTGCACTTCAAAACAGCAACTGGTCGGGGCTTCAGGGGGAAAAATTCAAGACCTTTCCAGTCTCAAAGACCCTCATAAGAGAAAGTTCTATGCATACAAAGCAGGGTATTTTTGTAGTGAAAACAGGATAAAAAATAACTATGTGATATAAATATAGAAATATTTTATATTCACTAGCCTAGGAATATAATTAAAAACCCTTCTGCAAATCTTTTTAGATTAAATGAAATTCAGTATTTTATCTACCCATCACTGTAACTAATGTTTACAATGATAATATTATATTCTTGGAAAAAGCTAGGGTTTTTTTAAAAAGATATGATCTATTTTTCATAAATGAAATTCCTATAAAAATTATTGGTTTGAAACCTTACACAAGCACCTTCCCGTTCAGAGTATGATGTAGGGAAAAAAAAGCAGAGACCTACAGGCTAAGTAGAACTTTTAACCATGGAAATTGCTTTTTCCAGTTAGAGAAATTTGAAATTCACATTCATTACCAGAATTCACATCAACTGGAAAACAAATCTACTTCTCCAGTGCATTCAGAAGGCAGTACAGACCATATAGGATGTAAAAAAATCTTAGCCACAGCCATCTGATTGCTTGTAAGCACAGCAAGAAAGCCTGGTCACCACCAGTCAGGTAGTCAGGAGCAACATGAGGAATTGGTTCCTGTAGAGAACACTGGCTGATGTATTATAAACTCAAGTAAGGAGCACTAGTTTCAAATGCCTTGGAAGTGGAGCTCAATGACTCAGAAGTGAACAAATGAACACAGATCTTTCTGATACAGCAACACATCTAAAGAGCCTAAATGTCCTCAGATACTGCCACCACATAGAGTCTCCAAATGGATGACCACACAGAGGATGAAGCACTTTGCCAAGAGTGGCAGGTCCCTGGTCCAGGAAGCATCACCTGTAGTTCCAACTCTAACACACAGAGACACCACTGACATTAAAATGTCTCACTCAATAGCCGATACAGCACCTACACAGTCAACTGGTCAGTATTTCAACAAAATTATTTTGTAAACATAAATTGTGCTTTCAACCAAAATAATTACATTTTGTTAAGTTTCTTCTTATTAGAATGGCAAAGTACAAGAAAAATTTTTTTAAAAAAATCTGTGTTTGAAACAGAACATTTTCTATAAAACTGTTGACATTAAAAAGCTTTCCAAAGCACATTCTTCATTTTTCACTCCCACTTTCACATTTAGAAATGAAATTAAAAACTTCTGAAATGCCCCACTGAAGAAAACGTGCATTTTTCTTAAAACCTTAATAAAGTAGTCAATCCTTCTCAGTGCTGACAGCAGTAAATTAGTTGAGTCCTAAGCTTTTGGAGAGCCCAACTGCATTTTCAGTATCAACACAATACCTGATGCACATGCTTTTTCCACTGCTGTCAGTAATGCTGTTTTGTCTTTTCATTTGGGAAATTCTTCAATACTACTGCAAAATCTCTATTGTAGATGGATTACAGTATTACCATTTTTAGTCCTTCTATTCACCCATCAGACTACTGTCTCTAACCTTCTAACCTTTGAATTTTTTTTCAAGTTTAAACCAAAAATAAAAATTCATTGTTCTTTCAGGTTACAGACCAGCACATACTGAAACACAACAATCTGTGTTTGGACAAACTGGAACAAGTATACCTGCATTAATATGAAAATAATTTTTTTAAAATTATTTACATCACTGAGTTTAGAAATTTTTTTCCTATATTTAGGTTAAATAAATTCAACCTTACTATATTATAAAAAAATTATTCTCTATAGTAATTAGTTTCATAGTATCACTACTGAATGGCTGAAGTCTTCACACAGTATTTCCTAGTAGCAATTTTACTGGAAATATTTGACGAAAAAATACAGTTTTACTTGTGATTATTCCTCCCATTCTGTTCCAAAAGGATCCAAACTGGAATATATTCACTTACAATGAAATTTTTTTAAAAGATATGCCAAGGCACAATGACAATGGATATAGCATGTTGGGTTTAAAGAACATATTTTACAATTTTGAAAGACACTCTGAAGCAGGTACAGTTACTACCACTACTGCCAGCTGGCATTTTCACTAAACTACCTGCCGTAATGATGTCTGGATGTTTAGATGATCTTTAAGATCCCTTTCAACCGAAACCGTTCTATGTTCATCTTTTCTATTCAACAAGTTCTTGATTATTTTTTCTCCTCTAAATTTTTGGCCCCTCTAAGCCTAGAACTTCCTTTACAAAACATTAACACACTTGAAAACATACATGAAAGTATACACGGAAAGTCTGTGTATACTTAAATATGCCATATGCTTGTTTAACCCATCTGCATATTTCTCTAGGGGAACACAGCCTGTAACCTGTTATTAAAAGACACAAAGAAATAAATGCCACAACATATTCATAAAAATATTCATGCAATACTCTTATCCAGAAATATCAATTACTTTATCCATCTCCTACACCATTAGCTGTAAGTCCAATAAACCTACTCAGCAGGCAAGGGATTTAATGAAATAAACCCTGACTTCCTGGGAGGATCACATGTGGTTCCAGCTCCAACACTTCTGATCAAATGCATGCTCTCTTCCTGCTGCTGAGCAATAAGCTTTTCAGAATCTTTATCAAACATGCTCCAAAGGACAGAGGGTGTAATAATACTGTAGGAAGTATTTAAATGAGTAGGACACCAACTGATTGTGGTGAAAGGGAAGATGAGAAGAAACTATTTTTAAAAAATAATAGAAATTTGTGGGGTTTACATTTAGGTCACAGTAAAACAAATGCACAGCAATTTTTTCAATAAACAGTAAGACAATAACCTTGTCTACTAATCTCCGTTAATAAGCCATATGAGCTGTAAAAGCAAAAAAGAAAAAACAAGCCCATAGTCTTGCACTGCCACAGGTTGCCAGCTTCCACCAATATTTTCACTTCTGTTCCCCATTTAAGGCTGAGGCACCAAGGTACAAGTATTACAGAACAAACATATTCCAGTGGGTATCTCATAGGAGTAAGTACCAAAACAGACAACGTTGAAAAAATAAAGAAAAACCCAGCCCATTCATCAGTGAAAGGTCTCAGGTTCTTTACATATTGTCTGACAAATGTAAATACTGACTGCTTCCTGTTCCTTTCAGTTCCAAGTTGGAGAAAGTATAATTTGGCTTCCCTTCCTCCGCAAGGAAAAATTCTTACTTGCTGATCCTCCTAAATCAACCCAAACATTTACTTGAAATCCAATACATTACAATCCTTTAAAATAGCTGGCCTTATCTCTCATTTATGGGTTAACTTCACATTCTTTGGGAAATCTTACCTAATTTTGGCAGGGAATAGGGCACTTTAAAATAATCTTCATAAAATTCAATAAGTCTCCTTGTAATATTTAGAGCATAGTCCCCTGATCCTCTTCGGATTGCATCAGGCCTTGCATATAACCGTACCTGTTAAAAAACAAAGAAAAAGTCCAATTTCAGCATCTGCCTTTTAAACCTATCCTACCTGCAGAAGTGAATTAATTACTTTAAGGTTGCTATGAGGTGGCAGGACTATTCCCTTTAAGCCAAATATGATTGTCATAAATTTGCCAAATCATATCATAGTTGAAAACCAGAACTACCAAAATTAACGTTACAAAGTTCAGAAGTCACAACCTCCTACTTATTTTTATTGCCAAATAAAAAACTTGCACTTTTTGTATCGAAATAAATATTTGAAGAAAATACATGTGTTTGCTAGAGATATGATGGAAGAGTGGATTAGTATAATGGTTCTCTGCCTACACTGAATGTAGGCAGGATGCAGTGGCTCAGTAGGAAAGAAGTTCACGGTTTGTTAAAGGCACATTATATCAAGCCCTGAAAATATTAGTAGACTATGAAGAAAAAAAATAATCGTTCTCTTTTCTTTTCTCCGGCAGTGACACCGTTACCCTTGATGAGCTATGGGAAGACTGCAAAAACAACCTTTTCTAAGCTCATTCATGTACACAAACAATTAACATTCCTGAAACCTCCATGACTGCTTCAGGCCTCTGTTTTCAGAAAGCAGTAAATTAAAGCTGTTTATATAAGCCACAGACTGCTCTGTTCAGTATAACACAGCTCACACATTTCAATATCTGGAGTGAACCAAGTGAACAGAACTCACCTTCATAATTCAGCATCCAAGTGTGACCCTGACTAGGGAGGTAGCAGAAAGCACTGCGGGGTTATTACCTCTTCCTTGTCCTTACAGTCTGTAGCATTTCCTTCATGCAAAGATGACATAGAACCTAGAACTGCTAACCAAGAAGGGGATAGAAAGGAGAACACTTTTCGTTCTCCCTCCTCATACCCTGCCTGATGGAAGTAGCATGTGCTTTGTCTCTAGTGACTGTGGCAGAAGGTCTCTCTCTGCAATACATAATGACCTGATGCAAATGAGACTCTACTAAATGTCAATCCTAACAACAATATCTGACTCGCCGGCACTTTCTGTGGTAGGATTAAATCCCAGCCAGGGTTCCGAGGAAAGCAGTAGCTCAGAAATCAGAAAACACCAATGCAAATGTGAAGGAGAAATACCAGCTTTAGAATGTTTCTAAATGCTCTATTCTGGATTAAGAAAAGCCAATGTGATTTTTGGCTTCAGTGAAAGCATTACCAAGTATTGGTTTACTGCAATTTTCCTGAACCAGTTCAGTTACCCAAGTGAAAACCAGATATCAAACCCAAGTACAGTGTCCCTGTCAATTCTCTTTTAACCCACTGTCTCTTGGGTTTCAGTATGGAGACACATTATTTGCTTCATTACAATATCCATCTTCGTATTTAATCTTTGTGTTGTATTAGACTTGGGGCACAATCAACCATACATAGTTATCATTCATAATGTAAAACAGGTAATCTGATGAGATATGTAATAAAGCAGACTTCTTATAATCACTACCTGGAAGCACACAGATCATTATCTGAACTCCCCCAAACCACTGTTTTTGTTTATTGCTTCCTTTCGAAGTTAACAGTGACAGGTACACTAAATGTTCCCTTATCTACTAAACTAAATACAGGTTTTAACAAAATAGGTATTAACCACAGAGTTTATGGAAGGATGTTAAGAATCACAATTAGATTTCTGATGAATGCTGTTTTGTATCATTAAACCTTTATACACAATTTTGCATAATTGCTTTACTGGCACAGTTGACTGTATCAGCAAATTAGGGAAAGAATCAGTCAACCAAGTATGCAAAAAATCATTCAATTTGACAGTGACCAAATCTGTCCATAATAATAGAGAGGACAACGGAAGGGAAGAAAATAATAGGCAGATAGAAGAAAAATCAAGGTTCAACTTACTGCATTACAATGAATGTCTCCTGGACATATAGAAAAGGCATTTAATGGTGTCTACGATGGAGCCAAAGTATGAAAGCTGCAATGCTGCAAACTCTCATTTGTCTCCTGCCTAATGCTGAATGTAGTTCAATCTTGCCCATAAAGTTTCCCTGTGTACCTCTCTGCCTGCCCAGAACAGCTCTGGACTACCAAGCCTCCACGGCTCACACCAAGGTCACCCCTAAGCTGGAACACCGTGCAGAAACTACCCATGCCTCTGCCCAGGTCTCTCAGGGGCATTGAGGTAACAGATACTGTCAAATCAGTCAACCATCTTCAAATACTGGGTCTTGCTTCTGCCTTTTACCCAGCGACCACTGAGCTTGAAATGCATGGAGAACCTTAGACACACCACTAAAGACCTACCCCAGCCTCAGAAATTCCCTCTTAGTTAGCAGAGGGCTACCACAGGGGACAGTCTGTGACACTCTGCCTACCTGGCTAGCTGCTTTGGATGACATATTCTGAGGTGGCACTCACAACATAGGAGCTTGGTCTAGAGTTCAGTCTAAAGGCTGGCATCTCTAAGTTTGAAACTGAAGCCCCTAACTTTCACACACTGATATTTTTTTAATGTGTATGGGCTTATTTTGACCATATCCTACTTCCAAATCCATCAAATGGAGACTATATTATTCCTTAGCTTGTAAGAAGATTTTCAGTCAAAAGTAATAGAGCTTTTATATTCTGCTTCAGAGAAGAACTTAAATAAATAAAACAGAATGACAATTAAGACATGAGTTTTGTTTAGAATAATTTGCTTGTTTACTACTTTCATTTCAAAAGGCAGGTAGGCAGTGTTACTTTAAAACTGCATTGGACTGAACAACAATAATGCCCAGTTATCATATATTTTCCCACAGGCTGTTTGACCACTGTACTATGAATTTGATTTGATAGTAATTTAAATAAGAGAAAAAATAAGTTTTCTGCAGGGTCAGGCCTAAATATGTAACGAAATGCAGTACATGTTCTCCTACAAAAGACAAACAGGTTTCTAGTGTAAGTGCATAATTCATCACGCACCACAATGGCACCTACTGGTCTACAAATATTATTAATGCTCTTCTTCATAATATTTACAAGATTAGGTTTTGCAAGATTAGACTATTATGTTCATGTAAGAAAGTGGAGACCAAAGAGAGACTAAGAGTAATTCTGGGTGCCTGTCTTGACACCTCTCAATGTCAAATCCATTTAAGTTTTATTGCACATACTTATGGCACAGTCCCCATTGTATCTTAATGCAGTGGTGAACACTTTACAGAAGTTTTGGCCAAANTTGCCCTAAACCAGGACAGTGCCTTAGTTTGGGCATTCACAAAATCAGTAATACATGATTAATGACTAAATGAGACTCTGTCAGTCTATGTGATTTACTTGGCATCCCACAGCAACTCTGGTGGCAGAAGGAAGGAGGGCATTCAAAGCAGGCATTCATCCTTGTGACTGCTTAACAACCTGCACCAAGCACCTTCCACATCTCAGAATTAATAAGGTAGGCTCTGTTTGGAGAACAGGTATATTAACAGCAAATTGCTGGTGTTCTGATGCAGTATAGTTCCCTGTGTACCTCAGTGAAAAGTATCAGAAAAATGTCTGAGGAATCATATTTGTAATGACACTGTAATAATACCTATGAATATAACAAAGTTCACACAGTTAGCCTAAATTCTGAGAGGTTTTCTTAGCTCCTTTACATGTACATTTGCAACTACTACCAATTTTTCAACAGGGGTTCTGACTCCAAAGAAGAAAAATCCAGCTCTCTCATTTCTCCATCAAATGGACTCAAACTGACTGCCTCCTTCCTATCACAAGTTTGAGCAACTAGGTTTGTGCCTGCAGCTCTACAACCCAGACCTCCTCTTTGTAAGATACTTTTTAACAATTCTGAAAGTTATTAGGCACTCTAAATGAAATCTCTGCAACATATATTTTCTCACTCCTTTCTGAAATGGCCAAAAACGTGAGTTGTTTCCCCCGTTTGCCTTCCAGAGGCCTTGAATAGTTTCATCAGAACTTAAAATAAACTCCATACTCAGACACACTCAGATAATATTTTAAAAAAATTCAATGTGAAGGATTATTTTAAAAATATTAGTAACCTTACTCAACTTCCTAGAATTATTTTGGCAGCATTATCAGAAAAAACACTAAAATATTCCTGAAACGTGTATGGTAAATTCCATGTATTTGTTATAAGTGATCAAAATCCTACTCCTCTATAGTTAGTTAAAAGTATTTCCTGTGTAAAACAGCATACTTTTGCAAACAATTTGTAAATATTGCAACATTTTCTCTAGTCTGTCTTAGTATTTCAGTATTTGCTACATAAAACAAGTCAAAGAAATTTTAAAAATATTTGTAATACCAGGTTGCCAGAACAGATAAATGTGGTTGTAAAATAAGAACTATTTCCCATAGAGAGTCATGATATATGCTAAGAAATGTGCAGCATACTTAAAACAAATCTCATCTAACTTAGGTTATTGACTACAGAGCATGAGAAAATCTTCCTATTTACAGCAGGAAAGAAAAAGAGAAAAAGAAAAAGAAAAAGAAAAAGAAAAAGAAAAAGAAAAAGAAAAAGAAAAAGAAAAAGAAAAAGAAAAAGAAAAAGAAAAAGAAAAAGAAAAAGAAAAAGAAAAGCTTTTCTAGTCTTGTTACTTCAGAGCACTTAAAAAAATGTGAATTAGTAACTATGTACAAGGTACAATGGGTAAAATTCTGACAAGTACACCTCTAGACAGCAACACACACCTTAATTTCTAGAGAACAGTATGTTCATCAAAATTGTTTCCATTGTACCAAAGACTAGTGATAATTTCACCACATAAAAAACAGAGGAACAGATTCAAAAGAAGTAGAACTGTTCTATTTTGAAATTTTAAAATCATTACTTTTTTTCTTTTTTTTCATTAAAATGAAAGTGAAAAGGAGAGGAGGATTAAACGGATGAAGAATGGTAAAGAAAAACCTTCAGTAATTTTTTCACATTATGTGAAATACCTTGGGTCAAACCAAAGGACTTGTACAGTTTTGCAGGTAAGAAGAATATGGAATACATTCAGCATTTTGATCACAGCAATAAAAAAGAAAAATCCATTATTTACACGTCTCTAATTGCAAAAAGACTGTGGTCCAACCCTCTCCCCTACAGAAACTGACTAAAGATAAAGGTAGACCAGAGAGAACTGCATGATGTTCTTCCTCTGGCACCAGAAGATACTAAAAACCTCTGCCACAAGCCTGCCAACATGCTTTCCCAGGGAATTAAGGAACTTGACAACCAGGTAGAAATCAGGATATTATGGTAAGAAGTTTGCATGCCTGAAGCATGCCATACACCAGAGCCCACCTCTTACTTTAGAATTAAATACGCACTTCTACATTTGAAGCCTGCTTTTGAAGACATTATTCTCTATGTCACCTTCTATTTCATGTGTGTAGCCCCTTTGAAACCTTTGTTCTTGCAGTGGTGTTACGTTTTTAGGGGAGCATCACCTTGCTTCATATCAAGATATATGTATTCTTTTATTTATTGTTAAAGTTTATTGATCACAATAATCCTCTATAATAGTCTGCATTCATTCTGCAAGGCATCTTTTCTTTAAATGTTTAGCCACCTGTTTCATGTCTTAAGACCACTGCAACTGCCATCACTGTCCTCCCCTATGCCCTGGGGGGAATCATAGCTCCCTGGATGAAAAATCCTGCTCCAAGAAAATAAAGTGGACCTCTATTTTAGCAAGGAAAGGCTTGTGAAAGCAGATGGATCATCGGGCTCTAAGGGCCTAAAACAACATCCACCAACTTCAACTGAATGACTCCTGTTAACTACAGGAGCTTTCAGACATTCTGGAGACATTGTAAATATTAGTCTAAATCTATCACTTGGATTGTTACAACGATCTGTAGAAGATCACTGCTGGTCCAGCCTCTGGGCTAGGGACTTTGCTACCTTGGCAACCTTCACCCACAGCATCTGCCATGTGTGCAGTCTATGTTTTCAGATCGCCACTTGAGCAGTCCTTGTTAATCAGTTGCACAGCAAGAAAAAAAGAAAAGAAAATAGTTCTTTAAATAAAGGGCTGTGCTTTGGTCATGGCCACTGATAGTTCAGATCATGAGAAGCAGGACTGGATCTCACATTTCCATCTCATGTGCTATAAAGAAAATGGCTTTCTGAACCTTGAAAACAGCCAGATGCAGGATTTACACTGTGGTAACCATTGCTGTATTGCTGTAACAGAATCAGGTACAACAGGGTCAGATGTGAGGCTGACAAGGGGAGGAGAGGCATATATATAATCCTAACCCTTGGATGACACCACCTGATATCACGGATATTGCCAACCATCTCACCATACAAAACCACTCCCAAAGGCACCCAGATGCATGGAGAGCCCTTCCCATCCCTGAATGCTGTCACATCACATAGGCGTGTGGAATCAAGAGACTTGAGCCTTGCTCTCATTTAGCTTCCCGTTATTACAGCATCTCTCCAAGGAAACATGGCCAATGTTCCAAGGCTGGCATATACCTGTTTTGCTAATGTCTAGATGTCCTCTTCTCCTGTCTTTGATTCATTTTGCTTCAAATACTTAAGTCTGAAAGACAGAGGGTATGGAAATTGTCTGGCAACAATCATAAATCTTATTCTCTCAGGCAAGCATGGATTAGGTAACCCTGTATCAACACAGGAATCCACTTCACAATTAAGGATAGTTATCCCTCCCACCTACTTCACGCAGAATTATAAGTAACTTTTTCAGGTGTTTTAAAGCAGCTTGGAGTGCTTTCCTATTATGAAACAGATGTTTCTGCTCATCAACTGGTGTCAGCAAAGCCATCCTGGGAATAATGTCTGTTCTTTAATCCCTTCCTCAAAGCCAGCAGACTCCACATAAAGTATTGTTCTTGGGAGGCAAGCTTCAGTCCTCTGTGTGACTATACCCACAGGCTCTGCCCAGCACTGGTACCTCTGAGATCTTAAAATGATTTAAAAATCTCAATTCGGAAAGGGCTTATGCGTTAGTTTAATTTTAAATAAGTGTTTAACCTCAAACACACCTTTACACAATATAGTTACAGAAGGCCCTAACATTTCAACAGAACAGCACTTAGAAATTTTATAAAAGGGGACTAGTGTTTTGCTCTTTATTTCATCTGCGGCAACTTCAGCAGTGATACCCTCAGCTAAAAAGTACATGTATTGCCTCTGTACTTAAAAACTTCAATTTACTTGATAATCTGAAATCTTTTATCATTATTTTGCTCACTGACTATTTGAGGCACAGGTATTGTTTTTACTATTGTTACAGAGATAAAGATAAGGTCACATCATACATTTAACATAGCAGACATATGTCTGGATCCAACAGCCTCAGCTGTGAACTCCCTGATCACTGCTGCAACCAAGGCATTGCATCTCAAATGGGTTTTTAAATGTGATAAATCCAAAATAAATAATAGTTCACTACACACATAGGCAAGCTACAGGCCAGGTTCCACTAAGAATGTGTATGAATTGTTTCACATGTGCACATACCTCCACAAGTTCTGCGCGGTGCAAATGCAATAAATTTTACAACATTGATAAGTAAAGGGGAGAGAGAGAGGGGTAGCTGTATTGAAATATCAATTCTGCTGTAGTGAACATAGTTAGATGTGATAATGGGAAGAAATTACAGAAGAATGCCTTGTTTCAATCTCCTATTCATTACACATCATTGGCAATACTCAAAAAAGACTGCATGATAATGAAATGTGCTTACTGAATACCAAGAAACAGCTCACCTTTAAAAGACTATTTTACTCCAAACTGAGCAGTCACACACAGCACTGCACTGAGCCTTTCTTGACTATAAATAAAAAAAAACGATTAAGAATTTGAAGAATTTTCTTAGAGTTAGCTGAAACCAATGAGCATTCAATGACCTGATACTTTCTTAGGAAATACCTTTGCTGGAAATTGGATCGAACTCTTTTTTTATAGTAAGCAAACATCGTCTTGGAATCCTCATTCGAGACTCACTTATCAGACCAGTTAAATAAGAGAAGCCATCACTAAAAATAAAGTATATATGAAAGAAATGGCCACTGAGGGAATTACAGTGGTAAAGAGATGTCTCGGGAAACTAAATGCAAGCATTGGGGGGCCTGAACATTGTTGCAGGGCAAGGGAAAGAGTTTCTGAACACAAGTAATTGATATTCCTGGACAAAAACTTGTAGCATGACCCTGAAGGAGAAAGAATTGAGAGAAACTTTTGGAGTTCCAGGTGACAGTGGGCAAATGAGGAATATTAAGCAAAGAGATTGCCAGGTATTTTCAGAGTTGTGAAAGAGGGAATAGTTCTGTGCAGTCCCTTTCTAAATAAACATGACCGCATGGGACAAGCATCTAGCTGCCTCACCAATTCCTCATCTGAACCAAAACAAAAGCAACTGCTCCAGCCAAAGGTGCAACAATATATTCTAACGGCAGGCAAAACTGTCATGCAGGCATGCTGCAATTTCTAACTTGAGATTGTGAAATACTTTGGAAAGTTAATGAGCTGCACTCACATATAAATCCAACCAGTGCTCAGCTGGCATACAATAAAATACTGGCTATGTCACTGACCACAGTGCCATTAAGATTAATTTAGAGCACTTAGAATCTCTATCATCTTGTTGAAATGGCTCAGGGACAGAAAGTGAACATGTTAACAACTAATGTAGAACAAATGTAATTACAGACACCATTTCATAGCCATTTCAGCCAACTAAGACTGCCACAATCTCACCACCACATACTCAGTCACTTGGGCTCAACTCTTCTATGACATCAGCACTGGAGTTCATCTCCTCTCACAGCAGCCTGCCAGCCAGATGAGTCAGCTAACTACACCAGGTGGGTAGCGTCCAGATAGCCCAGCTTCCTCACCTGGCCACCATGAGTTCAGTGCTAGAAACAGCATGAGAAAACATTTGTGGAGAGAATAGAGGACCATGACAGACTGGTTACAGATAAATTTGAGTTATTATAGAACTTTAACCTAGGAGCAAGGTTCAAGTTCTTCCAAACTGGTGTTGTAGGGAATTCAGTGTCTAAATTGTCGAGATTCACAGTGCTTAAAGCTCCTTCCAGTCCTTTGTAGGTGGTGAAAAAGCAACATAGCTTCAAGTAACAAAGCTCAAAGATTTACATTTTTTACCTATTACACATAAAAGTTCTGTATCACAACCCCAGTGGTAAGATGATGTAAGAATGGCTTTTTCCTCCAGAAAAAAGTATCCACAGTAGATGTATCCCAACAGTTAACACCAATTTTGATTTCCTTTGGTTGGTCTGGGACTGGATTGAATTCTCTTGTACTATTTATTCCCTATTTTGTAGTCAAAGCATTCATATCACACATCATTCATAAACAATATTTCACCTACTCTTGGTTAAAAAAAGAAGAGTTTAAGAAGTTCACAAGTTTAAAGAAAGTGCTAACAAGTGGCCTACAATGTTCAGCAGCTCTATAGAATGCCCAATTTCACCTGGCTAAAGATTGCTTTGGCACAAGCACACAGACGTTACCATAGAGTAACTCCATTTGAAATGATAATAGGGAAACACCGTAACTGATTATTTATATTTTGGCATTGCCTAGAGACTGTCAGTGTGACACAATCCCCCTGTGCTTAGTCAACTACATAAATAGAATAAGAGATGTTTGTTATTGTCAGTCTTCCTGCCTAAAGAGTACCAGGCAAAACATGGGGAAAATGAACTGTTATCATCTTAATTTTATGAATGAAAGTTACAGAAAGATGAGCTTAATATCAGGAAGAAAGTCTAAAAATGAGCCAGAAAGAGAACTTGAATATCACTTCCCCAAACTGATAATCATCTTTTCGTCATAAATCAACAAATTACTATTCACAAAATACATTTTCTGAAAAACACCACCTTTTCCATCAGAAATTTTAAAAATTTAAATCCTGATTTTAGGTTCCTCAGTCACAACATGTGTTTCAAAAACCAAACCTGAACTTCATTCCAAACTGTAGACCTGAATCCCTGAAATTGCTTAACTTAGAAGCATTCTGAACACTGTCCCCACATAAACTCATGTCTAAGAGTAACCATCCAACTCCCTTAACACCTTTTCTCAAGCAGCTACTATGCTGAGACTTATTTAGGTTTGTTTAAAGACAAAGCTTATTTTATTATTCACTTAAATGTAATTACTTCAAGGGATGTCAAGATAGTGGTCCCTGACAAAACAGCTACTGAGTAAAGTGATGTACTTGTCCAGAGCATAGAAAAAAAACCGGGAGGAGATAGAGACAGACGGTACATGACAAACCAAAGATGAATGCAAGGGCGTATCAGTACTCTCCAGTTCCACATAAATTCTGCACAACCACAGTGGAAACCCAAATCTAGTAGATATACATTTCACCCAACTCATCTTAGGTTTGCAGTAATCTTGACCAGTATTAGGGAAAAAAATAAGCTGTGGTAAATAAAGGGAATCATTGACAAAATACAACCACAAGAAAAGCAAAGCAGAAGCACAGCTCACCTGTGAACTCAAGAGCATTTACTCAATGCATCACCTTACAACAGCAGTAATAAGGAAGAGAAACACAGCAAAGTATCTTGTAAGCTACATGTAAACTTAATAGGAAAACTGTTTGCAAGGTAAACAGATTAGAGCTGTAAGGTGCTAAATTTTAAAGTGTCCTTTAGAACTTCCTGGCATTGAGGAAACATAGCACTTTGTAGACAAATCTGCACCATGCTGGATCGAGCTGGAGATTTTGTGAAAAATTGTACCTAGCCCTTAGGAGGGAGAAAAATATGCACATGGGAAATTTTGTGCTCTGACTCATACAAAAGCCGTAACACAACCAAAAACAGGTTACACCAATAGGAGCAACAACTATATTGACAGTGAGAGCTCCTTCAGGCTAAAAGGAACCAAGAGACAAGCAACTCAGCCAGTGAAAACAAAACCATAAACCATGAAATACGGAATAAAGAAATCAATTTTTTTGTATGAATACGCACTAAAATCCACTAAAAAGCTTCATTAAGACCTCTGGTTTTCACTCTCAACTAATGTTTCAAATCTTTTTTTTTTAATCTCCAAATTTATAGAACAATATAAAAATTAAACCAAAAAACCCCTAAATGCACTAATAATATTCAAACACTTTTGCTCAACTAGCCTCTGATAAAACCATGGACAAATTAGGAGAGAGGTAGTTAATCTACTATTAACATCTCCAACCTGAAGGATTTCAGCCCCCTTCTGAGAACACCAATGTCAGGGTAAAACATGAAAACGAAAAGAGGGAAATGTTCAAAGGCAAATTGCAATTATAAATAGAGAAAACAAAATAGAGGGCTGAATCAATTAGAACACTATTCCTGTGTCCGGACTCCCATTTGACAAAGATCAAGGCCACAAACAGGAAACAGTGATTCACCACCTGACCACTAGCCAGGAGACACACATAAGTACCAAACTGAAGTTCCTGCACCTTAAGACAGAAGAAGCTGAAAAATTTAAGTAGTCTGACACTTACAAACTTCAGCAAGTAACTGTGATGACTCTGAGGTATGCTGGTTTCAGTCTACAAAATGCACATTAATGTAACATGTGAATTGTTTAAATTAAAATACTATAAAATGTTTAACTGCAGGGTTATTAATCAAATCCCTTCCAATATATGAAATACCCAGATGATTATGAAAAATATTTTTGCACATTTTATCATTCAAATTACATTTCTCAGCTTAAAACTTGCACTACTCAGGACATATTTCCTGTCAGGAAGATATAAGTTAATCAGCAATGTCCTCTGCATGCTTATGGAAAAGGTCAATTTGCTAACACTTTCTCATCAGTCACAGCTCAAACACCATATCTACATCCAAATAGCCAGCCAGGGAGCTAAGCAGCTGAGTTTAAACTAGGTCTGGATGACTATCACACGTTTCCAAAAACAAAACAATTTGCTGAGGGCTGACCTCGTCATTCATATCAATGTGCTGGTTAGCACCAGATTAAAACAGAGTGTTAAGACAGGCTCAATTACAAAAAGAAACCCTTTCTTACAAAAAAATCAAGGCAACTCCTTTCCCAGAAAGCTAACCAGCGCAAAGCAACAACATGGTCCAATGGATTACAGGAAGATGGAAAGAAGAGAAAATTTTCTGACACCTGGTATCAAGCACAATGATCCTATCACAGGCAAAACTGAACTTGCATTAAAGGTTTAAGTCTTAAAATAGCATGTCCATTAGGGAAATATGAATACAAAACATTTTTACCACTATCATTACTTCAGTCCCTAGCATAATAAAATGGACTGCACAAATATGTTTCTTTGCTGACAGCATTGCAGGTCACTGTTGTTTGAACAGTCCTTTCTTCTCTTTTTTTCTGGCTGATGAAGAAAGCTATTCCCTTGCTTAGCTTCCAGCTGGCATTCACATCAATATAACAGTTTCATTAGTCTCTCTCTTTTTAACACTTTCTTAGAATCTAAGATAGCATTCCCTCTCATGAGACATACCCGGACTGCACAGTGCAAGGTAAACCTTTAAAATGGCAGCCTTTATCTGCTCCTGTTATATCTCTACCCACAGCATAAACCGTGTCTACAACTGGATGATCTGCAGATTAACGATCATTAAGAACAATTACTGCAGCAATATCAACAGTGCATGGGCAGCAACAGCATTTGTGCACTTCAGCAAATAGACACCAAAAAATGCAAAATTTCTTGGAAGCTTCCATAGGATAAAAGCACTGGGAAGGATAAAATAGGACCTTACAAGGAAGTTTTCTATAAGTTTAACGTATCAGAACAGCATGACAAATAGCCCTTTTCTCCAAAGTTTCTGGTGTTTGAGTGTTGTTGGCAGGGCAATGAAAGACAAGATCTGTCCCACAGCTCCTGTACTCTTAATACATGCAACTAAGTATCAGTGAAGACTGCAATCTCTGAGCTTGAAAATTTGATTTCCCTAAGAAACAAACTGCCACACCATGTGGCTGTAAAAAGACTACTAAGGACAAAAGCAGACTAAAGGAGCTAGGCTGAGAAAATTAAACTAATAAAAATTTGAGAGTCTTCAGATCAGTCTACGAAATGAAGGGAACTGCTACCAGAAGCTTCTATGAAAAACATTTGTTATAAATATCATTGACTAATACTCTGCTGCCATTTTTCCCTAAAGCTTTCAAGTAGAGGCTACTGCCTCTAAAATATCTACTATACTTTCCCCATGAGAGTGTTCAGAGGTGCCATTTTCTATTAGGTAGAGCAAGGGGAAAAAAAAAAAAAAAAGAGATGAAGGAATAAGAAAGAAATCCCAGGGAGAAGTACTGCTGCTGGATTCCATGCTCACAGTGCTGACTGACTCATTCCTAAATGGAAGGCCAAAGCTTAAAACATTCCCTGGTTCAAGAATCAGTCAATCTCATTAACCCAACCCAAGGGATTAAGGCTGAGACAGCCAACTTCAGCTGCTGTACTTCAGGGGCTCCCAAATGCTACCCAACCCATGCACCTCCATGAAAAATGCTTACAAATCCAAACAGGTCTCCTGACTTTCACTGCATTTTACCATTTCCCAGCTTGCTCATGGGAAAAAAAAAAAAAAAAAAAAAAAGNAGAAAGGTCAGTAGTCACAAATTATGTTAAACAGTTATTGGAAAACTTCACCTCTGTTTTTTTTCCCTAATGAAATGAGAGAGTCTCATTCAGTCACCAAAAAAA
>WBMY01007212.1:1687171-1712284 GCA_013397315.1 Donacobius atricapilla | reverse complement strand
AAAAAAACAACAAAAAAAAAAAACCACACCAAACTAACCACGAGATCACTGCCAGCCTCTAGGTGGTGAGCTCCTAAAATGGTAAGCTTTTGAAGAAGACACACAGAGATGAGAGAAACTTCAGCAACTTCAACTGACCTTGCTTGTGAGAAGAGCTCCTCTCAACAACAGAGCATGGCACAGAGGAGCTGGCAAGTACACCAGCATCACTGTGCGTTACAATCCAGTACCACTCAGAGACACGTGTATGGCGGAGGCAGAGCCGTGTCTGAGCTAATAAATCTTGACTTGCAACACAGGAAATGACCTGGGACACGATGCTCTGCTGACAATGCTATCCCACTTTCCATTCTAGATCCCATTAAGGGATCCTCATTCTTGTACTTGCACTGTACTCCACTGAGAATTACTCATCTCTCCCTAAAAAGAGCAGATGAGCTTCATTCATTTTATGCCAACACAGGGATGGGGTCAAGTATGAGCTGTGCAATAGCTCTAAGTCAGCTGAACAGCCATCATTCTCCACATTCTTCTTCATTATTTTCTGTACCTGGACACTGTAACACAGACTCCTAAGCAGCAGCTGTAGCAGTGTTTTATAATTTGTGTTGCATGTTAATTTGTGGTTCAGTCCATGTACCCCCAATGTTATACATTTTTGGCTGTACCCCGTTATCCCCTCCCCACAGCCACGTATCCATTCCCTACTCCCCTCCTCTGGGGGCATGCCTGTCAGCCCAGGTGCCCTTCCCTGCTGCTGGAAAGCCCCTGAAGGGCGTCGAGTGATGGGCTGTAGCCAGAGGGGTCCCCCTCCCTTTCGGGGAGATTGGCCCCCGGGGGGGGGGCAATAAACTCGTGTGCCCACCCCTCTGCAGAGCCCTCCTTTCTCACCTTCATCGCTGTCCCTGGGGCCAGTGCCGTGAGTTGGGTCCGCTGAGGAACCCCCAGGATCAGCCCGGGGTGCGTGGCTGTGTGCCAGGGTTAGCCTGGGCTGCCAGAGTGGGCACTTTGGGAGGCATCAGCGACAAGCAGCCAAGACCACTCCAATGATCCTCTCTACCACAAGTTTCACATTCTGCAAAGCACACTCAAGACTCTGAGAAATTACTCATTTGAATGTTGATTTTTACTGTCATTTGTGCTGTGATGGCTAAGGGCTTTTCACACTCTTGAGCAACAGGCATCCTGAAAGCTCTATAAATGTTTAAAAAAAAAAAAAAACCACAAAAAAAACAGTTTAATGGGTGGTGGCCTCTGAGCTCTAAAAACCAAAGCATCTTCATCACACTCAGGGAAGTGCAGATATTTTGGAACAAACTCCAAATCCTAGGTCACTGAGGGCTTGGTAATTATGGAAATATATCAATTTATGAGGTTGCTCACATAAGAAAGACAGTAAGCACAGTAAAGAAAAAATGTGACAGCACTTCCTGCCATTTTGGTCCTGCAGCTTTAGAAGAAAACTGAGATAACAAAGCAAATACAAATTTAAGGTTTTGTCTGCACTGAATGCTGCAATGTTTTAAGAGTTGATCTGCAGTGCATTTAGCTTAACTTTACACAGCATCATCACAATTATACAGTGTCTCCAGTTAAAGTAGTGGTATTTCTAGACCTGACCTTAGTGGATACATTACCTAGCCCTGCAAGTTTAAATAACAGCAGTTTTCCTAGCTGTACATTGCACTGCATTCATATGAACAAATTCAAAGATTTAATCAATACCAACATAAATATTTAGAAAGTAAAGGAATAGATGAAACAATAACATCCGGTGAAAATTTCTGACTCATTTAACTCCTGTGATAAGAGTTAGCAACAAATTAAGATCATTCTGTGGATACAAAACCAGAGTTCCCAATCGGTTTGTATATTGTAATCTAATCTGAAAATGAGCTCTGGTTCAGAAATTTCCTGTACACTTGTGGGTTCTGAGATTCACTGCCTGAAATGAAGAAGCTGGAGAAGAACAACCCAGAAAACAAATGTATTTTCAGCTGTACAAGGTGTTTAGAGGCTATTTGCAGTAATTTTGAGTCATCATAAACAGCCAGTAGCACATTATACTAGTGTGAAATGCTATCCAGAATGTTGAATTTTAACTGGGAGGGATTTCATTATTGCTATTATTGTGATTATTATATTACTACACTGCAAACAGTATTATACTGTATACACAGTACTGTATGTACTGTGGAGACACAGCATTCATGATTACAGAGTCTGTGATTCCACAGTCAGCTGTGGAATTCAAGAAGAGAATTCCAACTTGCAAACAGTTTGCAGATGTTCAAGACTTCATTAAAAATACATTGTCAGACCCAATCAGGAACAAAATGCAATTTTGCAGAAGTCTTTCAGAGTTGTTGTGGATTGGTTTTTGTGTTTTGATTCCAGTGTAGGCATGTCCCAAAACGAATCCTGTTTCCATTGTGAGTTTACCACAAACAGTTCAGCACTGTGCTAATGCATAATAACTTGGAATATTTTATTTTGAAAATTTTATTTGGTCATAAAACAGAAAACGTACTTTTATTATTTCTTTTGATAAAATGAAATTGGTAGGTTTGCAAAAATTATTTTTTTTACTACTACTACTATTACTTTTAATTGCAATGTAACTTGGTCATTCAGATGCCACCACTACAGTCTATAACCGTCAGTGGTAGCTTTGCTTTCACCACCCAGAGGTTCGGCTGCCTGCATGCCCAGGTCCATCTCTGGTATTGCCTAGCTGTGTAACAACTGAAAGAGAGTTTAAAGGAAGTCTGGAGGGAGATAACCACAGTTACACACTGTTGTCAGTACAGAAAGTTACAGACTTTAAGATTATTGACACATACTCATTAGGTCAAGGATTCAAGAAGAAAGTACCAACAATTTACACCAAAAAGTACGAAATCATAGAGCGTGGTTAGCTGACTCCACTGGGAATCATTACATCCAGTCATCACCATCAACAGTGTTGACAGAGCTGGTGGAAGATGGCAGCTCAGCAACACATAGTCTCTAGAATGGAGTCACACCAGACAATCCTATCCAGCCAATGCAGGCCAGGCCAGCAAGGATTGTGAGCAGTGGTGAGCACACTAAAACAGAACCTAACAGCTCATTAATTCCTAGATATCTTTTGTATGCATTATCAAACAAATAATTCCTTTACACTTTTAAGATAAATGAATCCCATATGCAGAATCGTTTTTAAACCCTGCCCAAACACTGTAAGAGTGGCTGAAACAGGCTTTACCTTAGCAACAACAAAATTCCATTACTGGCAAAGCCAGTAACTAAAGAGACACTAAACATCTAACATCTAACACACTCATTCTCAGGATTTTACAAAATCAGAACATCTATTTCCCCTGTAATCAACTAATAATGAAATAATTTTTCTTTATATAAATACAGGAATAAAATACAAATGGCATGTACTTTATTTAAAACACTGTCTGGGGTTAGCCATACTGGGCAATTGTACATTGCCAAGCACTGATTTGATTTTCATTATACTGCACTGACAGCAAAGTCATTTATCTTTTCTGCTCCCAGTCTCCTTTTATCTTTTCCGTATGCTTCTGTACTTTTCCTCTATCCTGCAGTGTTGCTGAATGCTGATGAGCAGAAAATGGTACAAAACCACAGAAAACCTCTTTCAGATTAAAGTTCAGGTACAGAAGGTCCAACTTTTTCCATTTTGGGGCTTCCAAAGAAGCTGTATATTTGGCATTGTCCAGGTATATAAAGATCAGTTAAATACTTCACTGGGGGTTCTTCTCTAGAACAGATTTTCAAACAATTAGTGATGTTTCATTTATAGTTCTAATATCTTTCACATTAAAAACAGAAATTATACTCCTGTCACTGTAGCCTTGGATACTTAAACAAATAATAACACAAATAAAAAAGAAAAAAAGAAAAGCAGTTTTCCACATACCAGAGCCATGATTTTTTAACTTTTTTTTTTCTGCATTCAATTTATTACATTTTTAGATTACTAGCATTCCATAAAAATCAGAGAAAATGGCAATAAAAAGAAAAAAATCTTCCTAGCCTGATGGTACTTATGGTACTCATCCTTCACAAGTTAGCATCTCACCAGCAATGTGCATACTACTGACAACTATCAGCTCACCAGCTGAACTTGCCATTATTGGTTTGTTAGTATTGAATCAGGATTGCCATTACCCTGCTTCTCACCAAAACAAAACCTAAGTATTTAACGTCATGAGAGATAATACATCCCTCTTGAAATAAAGTGGAATGGAAATTTGTTCAAAAAACAAAGATATTACAGAATTACAGTTGAAACACTATAGCTGATGTTTCACAAAACAGACACTTCAGTTGCATTTCAGATCCCAATGCTGTGCATGTCTGTACACGAGATGGTATCTGTACCTCTGTTGTCAGGCAATGGTAGTCTGTTCAACAGAGTTAATAGAACCTAAAGAGGGATTCAGAATACTCCTGAACAGATACACTGGCTGAAATGCACTCAGAAGAACTGAAGATGTTTGTCAATCTCAGCACAACTGAGATGTTGACATCCGCTAATGTTATCAGACTTCTCACAGAACAGTGACCTGAACCAAAACTACCCGTGACTTCTAACAACAACAAGCTTTATATTCTCTATTCATATGATTAGGTGTATTATCACACTACCAGCATCTTTTTCAGCAAGACATTTTAGTCACCTTCCATGAAAGTTCCCTGCTGCAAAACAGATGATGCAACCGCCATCTTCTTGTCAATCATGAACTCTTCTGAGTGTTCTGGCCACACCAGTAGAGATAAGCAATAAGGAATGTGTCCAGAACCAATGTGGAAAAATAAGCAGAAAAGTGTCCAGTCTATACAGAATTATTCAGAACAGTCATATGTACTAACACCAGTAAGTGTAAAGAAATGTAAACAGAAAATCATAACCCTAACTATGCATACACATTGGTAGTCCACATTAGCTATAACTCAGAGAAGAGTTCTTGGGAATCACTGTGGCCAGCTCTCTGAAAATGTCAGCTCAGTGCTCAACAAATATTCAACAAGCAAACACAAAGTTACAACAGATTAAGGAAAGAAAAAAAAATCATTATGCCACAGAACAAACTCAAGCATATAAACTGTGAGCATTGTAGGCAGTTGTGGCACCACCCCTCTCTCTTGTTCAGTGTTTCAAACAGGCACTGTAGAACTTAAAAAGGCACAGAGAAAGGTGATAAGAATAAGAAGAGATGGGAAGTAAATCCCACGGAAAGAGAGATTAAGTATTTTTGAATTCTGAAAAAGGACAGCTAAACAATCTATAGACTCAGGACTGGTACACAGTAAATGGAGAACAGTCACTGATCATCACAGAAAAAGAGAGAGAAAACAATGAAAATGTGGGATAAATGCATTTAAGTAAATGAGATCTAAGTAAAATACAGATCTTGTTGCCACTGATTGTCGGAGTGTGAAGTGCAACAGCTTCCAAACCAGATAATGTACATTCATAGAGAGCAGGTCCATTGGCAGATATTAAGCCAGTGGTCCATGTACAACTCCAGCACACGGTCACAGACAAACTAGAAGTTAGGAGTAATACTCCTCTGATTGTCTTCTCTAAACTGGTCTCCATATAGCACATAGGAAAATATTTCCTCTGTGTCTGTTCTTACATTAGGTGTGTTGTGTTTTTTAATAAACACTGGGAAAAAAAAAATCTCAGTGTAAACTAACATGACTCAAAGACTAGCTCTGGCTATGGGTCCCTTAAACAGTGCCTCTTCCTTGTGGACAACAGGATTTTTACCTTCAACTGTAGCGACCAACACAGCTAGACTCCATAACATAAATGATAACAGATTCTTAATAATCAGGAAGGTGAGGTACAGATAGAGAAACAGTAACATCTCACTCTTCTGAAGGACTTGTAATTCACAATACCAAGCACTGGCATTAACTTCTCCACCTTAGGCAATAATGACAGCAGCTTGGATGTGAAAGACTCATGATAAGAGGGATGCTCCACAAAGTTAGAGAGTTATGGTTAGTCATATTTCTCAATGATACCTCCACGAGTCATCGAGAGTGGCAAAATATCTTCAAAGAGTTTTATATTGTTCTTTCTCTACATTTATGATGGCATGTCACTAAAAAGGACAGCTGTGCTTTCCTTCTTCTGTGAAATTAGATCCACAGACTATCCACATATTGGACGAGATGGTTCAGTCAAAAGGTCATCAAATTTTTTTTAGTCTCCCACTGGATAATTACAGGCTTACTGTCCAACCACAGATCACTAGATTTGACAGAAATGATACAACAAAGTGTGCAGGCAAGGGAGGGGGAGAAACAACACAAGTCTGTTCAGTAGCAGCTTTCAGCTACGCTGCTCTACTCACAATGGTAAAATGCAATCTATGGTTCAGCAGCACTATTTGAACTTTGTCTGCTGAATGGAAAACACACAATTCCTTGGACCTGAAAGACGGTGAATCTGAAGTGACTAGAAGCCACAAAGTAGTCACCAAAAAGAAAGAAAAGGACATTAAAACCTGTGATTGGAGGATGTCAGAGCAGAGCTTGTCCAAGTTGAGGTGACAGTACTCAAAAAATATGGAAAAGCACTTCAACTTGTAATTACAACAGCTCAACTTAATGCAAACATCCCAGCACCAGTAAATCATGTCTGAATTTGAGAGGAAGTATCTTTCGGAGCAGATAGATTCTGCTGGGAAATCAGTTTTGTTCTTTTCCGGACTTCCTCATGTAGGTACTGCAAGGTATCATTGTACTGGTGAGATCAGTTACAGAACAGAATGTATAATTAAATGTATTTAAATACTTCAAATGCTGCTACAGCACAAATGTACACACAAAACAGCACTCAGGATATTTCTTCTTAGCCATCAACCCTGAATAACAGAACTGTGAAGCCAGGCAACTCTACACTACCAGCTGCACTATGATTCACAGATCCTTTTTATCCTCACAATACCTCATGGTAGTATAATCATTCCTAGTCATGTGTGATTCATCAGAGTATTTTGTAGTAAAGACAAATGTTATAATATGCCCTATTGTAACCATGCAAATTACTTATCTTCATTTCCATACCTAAATTATGCTTTCACTGAACTTTTTCTGCTGCTCAAGCAGCTCTTATGTTCCAAGCTAGTTCAGCATTTCGAAGTTGTTTCATAGCAAGGAGTCCCAAGTTTTCAGAGAGGTGGCCTTCTTCATCCACTTCCACTTTCTCAAGCCTCTTTATGCTTTACACATCACTGTTTTGAAAAGGTTTGCACTAGGTTTTTAACTCTTTAGCTACCATCCCATCTCCTCTGTATGCCTCACATGTTTCCTGTGGACAGAAGTGAATGTAAGCTCACCTGGCAGACAGTACTTGCCTCAGCAACTGTGAATGACAGGTCTTCCGTGGATCATCACAAGCCAAGCAATACAGAGACACAAGGAAAAGTTTCAAACTTCCTTTTCCTACATCACGATACAGAATCCCAAGGGACTCATCTTTCTGCTCTTTTGGGACCCATTAACTTTAATATACTCATTGCTATGCCGTCCACAAGACATGTAATATTTTTAAGTAAGAAAGTTAATACAGACTATTTCCTAATCCTCCGCCTATTAAAACTTTTTTTAAAGTGATCATCAGGTGACTGCAATGCTATCTTAGAATGGCTCATATTAACTCTGAATTCCCACTGCAGACCTAATGGTCTTGGCTCAAGAATAAACATTCAACAACCCTAGAGGAAGTAAAATAGAACACAAGTACAAACCACCATTCCACATTTTATAGTTATAACAAGAGATTACAATGAAGATTGACTACAACCTGAACACGGCACAGCAGGAGACTTCCAAAGAAGGGCAGAATGCTACTACTACCTCTGCTGGTGCTTATCACAGAAAAGATTGTACAGTAAAAGTACTGTGGAGTGAAATAAATCAGATACTCCCTGTGATCACTCTGCTCTTTTACTTTAGAGCTGCATATTTAACATGTTAAACATACAGAATTGCTAAGGAATAAAAAGCAAAGGTTAATGATGAGAAGAAAAGCAAGTTTGGGCATCACTCCCTTTCCATCCCCCAAATCCAGTTAGTAAAATTTCAGTAAGAAATTGAGAGAAGAATGAGAAGAATTATTCCTTTAGTCTTGTGACAGGAAAAAAAAAAACCACAATGTATGTCATCTCTGATGCAGCAGTAGCCAAAAATCTAAGTACTTATGAATGTATATGTATTCATATATATGACTTTGAATTAAACAGTACATCTCATCATTCATTGATATTCCCACATGCAGATTTGGGCTTCTATCTGCAAAACAGACATCCATCCATCAGACAAAAAAACTATCTTGCTTTCTCATCAGGTATAAATCAGCTTCCCTTTTCCCCATAGTATTTAAAGTGCAAGAATGAACTTAAAACAACATTACCAAATTTCAAACATATAGAAATACTTCTCAGTAAAACAATCACAGCATGATGTTATTATTGTTCAGCAATGGTCTGTGACTTATTTAGCCAGGGGATTGAAGAGCTACAAGAAACACACGTGGTATGCAAATAATTCAGTAGGTATGCTTTCTTTGAAATTATTCTATAGGAATCCATTTCCCTTCTTCCTCCTCCAGCTTTTATTTCCTCCACCTTTTATTTCTTTTTCCCTTTATTAACTGAGGTACTACTTGCCATCCTGAGGATATGAAGTCTTAATTGCGGTTCCAAGCTGCTGTGACTACCAAACTATCACCACACTTGGGAAAAGGCAGGTGAGAGGGGGAAAAAGTGTGGGCATGCCCAGAGGTAAATGCTAATAAGCACCTTTTGCTTCTTATCCTCTCCCCCACGCAGTCGTTTCAAATAAATAAAATATTGGTTTTCTTGTTCTGTCCCACATTGCCACACAGCGCTACTGCATGCTGCGAAACAAAATGCATTGTTAAACATTTTTCATGATAATCCACTGTGGGAGAACTTTTTTTAATAAACTTTAAGTCATTTACCCTTCAAAGAGAAACATAATCTGCTTTCAAATTATGCTGTTCCAAATACAAAGATAACACGCTCAGTTCTCATTTCTAACTGCTCTTGTTAGGTCTCAACAGCATGCAGCAGCCAGAAAGCTGCCAGGCAGGAGCAGCAGAGGATCTCCTAGGGGTACCATTCAGTGGAACCAGGCCAACAGAGCTGGTTCTCTGGCACCTGTCCCCACCCCAGTGCATGAGAGGCGTGCCAGGGGATGGGGCTACGTGCCGAGCTCAAGCAGTTGGACAGTCACAGCAACCACTATGAGCTGGAATAAACTTGACAAATTAGAGCATTGCCTGCAAGGCAGTCAATCAGCCTCGCTATTTCCACTGCTGCAGTTTGTCCTGTGCAAATAACATCCCTGGAGAGTAGAAGGAAAGAACACATGAAGCCATGGAGACTTGACCCTGGAAAAGTACATCTACAAATTCACAGAATATGCTGAGTTGGAAGGGATCCCATAGGATCATTGAGTCCAGCTCCTGGCCCTGCACAGCACCATCGCAAAGAATCACGCCGTGTACATGAAAGCATTGTAAAAATGCTTCTTGAACTCTGACAGGTTTGGTGCTGCGACCACTTCCATGGGGAGCCTGTTCCAGTGTTCAAGCACACTCCAGGGGAAAAATTTTTTCCAGATATCCAACCTAAATCTCCCTGACTCAGCTTCATACCATTTCCTCAAGTCCTGTCGCTGGTTACAAGAGTGAAGAGATTGGTACCTGCCTCTCAGCTACCCCTCATGAGAACGCTGAAGACAAAATGAGGTCTCTCCTCAAGTCTCCTCTTCTCCAGGCTGAACAGACCAAGTGACCTCAGCCACTCCTCACAAGGCTTCCCCTCAAGGCCCTTCACTGTCCTCATGGCTCTTCTTTGGACACTCGCTAATAGCTTAATACTTTTTTATATTGTGGCACCCAAAACAGCCCCTAGCACTGGAGGTGAGGCCGCCTCAGAGCAGAGCAGAGTGGGACAATCCCCTCCCTTGCCTGGCTGGTGATGCTGTGCCTGATGCACCCCAAGACAGGGTTCGGCCCTTCCTGGCTGTCAGGGCACTGCTGACCTATGTTCAATTTGCCATCAACCAGGACCCCCAAGTCTCTTTCTGTAGCACTGCTCTCCAGCTTCTCATTCTATTACACCTGATTAAAAAAAACTTTCAAAACAGGTATCCAAACTGTGAAAGCACCTCACCAGAAGAGCAAAGGAGTTCTGTCAACCTTATAATACCTTAGAAGAAAATCAAATTGACTAGGTATTCTACTAGTAAAAACGGGGGTAAATATCATAAACCTCCAGGCAGCAAAAAACAGTGGGACAAAGGCAAAAATAAGGTGGCATTTGTGTAGGTTTTCCAACACGAAAACAACAGGTCAAGGCAAGCCGAAGAGGTGAACCTTACAGACACCTGACTGACTGTCCCCAAAAAGGAGGGCTTGGACTGGCAACAGGCATGAATCTCTGAAATGAGCTATTACTTTCCTACCACTGGCTATAAAAACTGGGAACAAACAGGCTAAGTTTCTTGTTCCTGTAAGAAAAATACGATTAAAATTTACCTAAACCCTGGAGGAGACACTGGTCTATAAATAAATAAAAACACACATCACTCCTCTCCATCAACAAATACTGTATCCGTCACTCAACTAGATGTCAACTAAGTCTGTAATCCATTTTCACAGCACAGAGCACAGTTAACTACAGTAGGTATGCAGGAAAGCACTGGCTTGACTGACAGATGTTCAGGCTGGTGCAGGAATGTGTTCACCTTTACATTGTTCTGGAGTGAGATACCTTCTACAGATTATTTGGTACATCATTTTTGCTTTTATAGCAAAAGCATGCTCTTACAGAAACACACTAATAGACTCCTGCTACTTCCTTGGATGTCAGAAAGTAGAATTCATGTTGATGCCAAGGACAGACGAGTAAGTTAATGAAGTCAAATATGACAGCACAACATAAGAAGCATAAGGAGATGTGAAACAACATAGTGCAAAAAGCAGAGCGCAGCTCAAGTGTTCAGTCTTGACTATGAGTTGCATTGACATAGCACATACTACTAAGCATATCCTCATTAGCACATGAAAGGGAAGGGAAATAGAGTCTCTTCTCTTACATCTCCCTCCTTTCCTTGCTTGTTATGTGGGAAGTAGGAGGAACTGCAGGCACTTCACTCTCCTCTGGGCAAATGGCAGGGAAGGAGTGGGAAATACTAAGTCTCAGACCTTTCTTTTCTTTCATTAGCCAGCAGAGACCCCAGATGAAGCAGCTATAGGTTGAACTGCTCTTGATTGTATAGAATTACAATTAGGAAGTTGTTCTGACAACCATCAGGCCAGGAATCGTGCTGCCTCTCTCTCCTCACTCTAACTGCAGCAAGCCATAAACCTACAAAATAGCCACAAATTAAGAAAATGACTTCTGCTTTTTGAGTCTTCTTGCTACTACATATGAAGTAAACCACTGCCCCCAGATACTTACAGATGATCTTCCTAGCCTAAAACAAAACAAAACAATGCCTTCAAACTCAAGTCTTTGAATTCAACAGCATTATTCACAGAAGGCACCTGGGCATTGACATTAGTAAAACAAATATCACATTTAAATACAGCATGTACAACAAGTGCAGATGGAGAGCAATTTTTAAAGGAGTAAGCATAATAAATGTACAGTGTTTTCCTAGTGCATTCAACTTGCAAATTCAACCAGAAATCAATAACAATGGAGTGCAGGTTTGCAATTTATGTTTTTAACAAATTCCCTGGCATATTCAGTTTAGCATGGATGCTGATCACATAGGTTTCTGTTTGTTTGTAGCATGTTTTGTAGCTGAAGTATTTAAGAATTAATAAACTAGAAGTTATTTGCAATATGCAAACCTGAAACAGAATGAGTAAACAAATATTGATGCAGTGAATCTGAAAAAGCTACAATTTCTTTGGATTCCTATTGTATTATATATAATACAGCTTCCCACTTAAAATAATTCACAGTAGTAAGCACTGAACTGAGTTAAAGATAGTTGCAGAACCAGCCTGTTGTTACTACAGAGAAAGTTTCACACACACAAAAGAAAGCACAAACACACCTATCTATATCCACGTGTGCTTTTCTAGCTCAATGTAATTGCATACTTCCCAATACACTCTTTCTAATATGCATTTTATTTTTAACTGTTTGATGAAAGCTGTTCTGAGACAGCTGAAACATTAGTAATAAAAAGCAAAAAATAAATGTGCATCATTAAAAGATTCATGGACACATAAAGATCAAATATTACAAGTCTGCACTGTACCAGGATTTAGAAATATGCCTGGTGCTTCCTGTGTTAGCTGTTCCTTGTTTATCAGATAAACGTGTGGCCTCCCAGTGGTAAGTAACGGGCTAACAAAAGTTACTTTGCAAGGCTTCAAAAGTAGAGCAGAACTCTGGAGCTGGACTTAAATTCTGGTTGCAGAGGAAGAAAATTTTAATTGAAGACCAGTTCTACTTTTGATAGTGAAACCATTCTGCTGTAACCAATATGCTCACCTACAAAGAATTATCTCATGTATAATTGCTTCAGTACTGATTAATAAATAATAACTGATGAAGAGACTTTGCTGGCAGTTACTACCATCAGCTGAAGAGAGGACCTAAGGAACAGCCTCAGTCCTTAACCCAGGTAGTCATTAGCTGACAGAAATTGCCTGATCTTGAGGTCATTCTTGCTATTAAATAAAAAAATTAATACATTTTACAAATACAGAGTAATTTTATAAAAGTGGCCAAACTGCATAGTAAGTGCATAATTATTTTAAACAAGACTGATATTTTCAGTTCTTCCTAGCAACTAACAAATGACAAAACTCACTGGGAAAAAAAAAGTTATTCTGCTGTTAAGCATAGGGTTTTTTTCTTTTTCTTAGATTATTACTGAAAGTCAGTTCTTTAGTCTCCTCAGACTGATCACCACACTTCAGATAAGGTAATGACCAACACAGCTGTCCAGCTGGAAGCACTGTACTATATCCAGTCATCTTGTCTTAAGGACGTTTATAAAATCATGGTCCCATGCTGGAAGTAAACCAATATGAGCTGCTGAACATGTACTGATGCTGACCTAAATCTGTTTATGTGACTCTGTTCACTAGCTCTTCCTGGACAAAAATAATTTTTCACTTGTGCAGAATCAAGCAACTATTACTACATGGATCCCATTTTTGAGACCACTATATCTTTTGTAGCTATATTAGGCCAAACTGAGTGAGCCCCTCAAGCACATGCCTGAGAGAATTCAAAGTCAGGACCTTTATGCAGGCTCTCTGCAAGCCAGAAAGCACTACAGAAACAGTAATTATCTTACTTTCCCTTAGCTAGATTAGAGCTCCTCCTCATTGCCCAGGGTACGACTTAAATGTACTGTAAAGCTTGTGAACATTAATTACATCTTTAGATAAACAACACCAAAACAAAAGCAGCGCAATAAAGATTGACTTTATTCTGGTAAAATTTGTGAAGATCTTTCTTAGCCTTAAGGCCTTTGTATCATGACAAAGTACTCAGCATTGATGGCACTACAATGACATTTAATACTGCTGAAACCAAGATGCACCTGATCATAAAGGTCTCTTCAAAACGGATTGTGTATGGGTTCAGTCAGACAGTGGGGGTTCTACCCTGAGC
This sequence comes from Donacobius atricapilla, assembly GCA_013397315.1. Classification (NCBI taxonomy): domain Eukaryota; kingdom Metazoa; phylum Chordata; class Aves; order Passeriformes; family Mimidae; genus Donacobius; species Donacobius atricapilla. Next base: position 1,698,572 of record WBMY01007212.1, on the reverse strand, counting down.
AGTTGACCCAGTTGTAGTCAGGCACACACTGCCAGTCCTAAAAAAGGTGCTGCCACCATTTCGGAATAGAAGCAGGGGTAGGAAAAGTGAAACCACGCAAAATTCCCCTTTGGGTACTGCCTTTGTTCAGCATTTCTCCTCCCACTCACCACCACCCAGCTAGATAGCCACTTTCTTTCACAGCTGCTCATTCCCATCTGCTCTGGTACTGTCTGCACTTGTTTCTTTAACCCCTGCACCCACAGTTCCTCCTGACTTCACTCCTTTCCATACACTTTCTTTTTTTGTTTTTAGCAGATAGTCCCCCTGACAAGAGAAACACTTTAGTGTTGCCAGTTGGCATTTTATTTTGATACCTATCTCCAAATCCTATCCACAGCAAAAAGGAAGAATAGGAGAAGATGACTCTCCAGAAACATCTTTTCCAGCAATATGTGCATCTCCACTGATACACTATGTGCTCCCTCCTTCCACTAACTCAAAAAGAGAAAGAGTTTACAAGGAAAAAAATGAATTAAAATAACTTATGAGACACTGAAAAGCCATGCAGGAAATAGCAAGTTTTCCATGTTCACCTGACAAAGGAATGAGAAACAGAGGGTTTGGAGAATAGAAGCACTAATCCAAGCAGGGAAAAAAAATAATAGTAGGAAAAGGAAAAGGCCTGGTGGATTGAAAGCACAAATAAAGGCAAGAATGAAGGAAAGAGACACAGAGATGATGCGACAGACAACATAATCCAACCAGCAATATTTTGCTTATAAGAATTACTGACAAAGAACATATGATGCATGATTAGGAAATGCAACATAAGACTAGATGCGAGCAAATATGTGGAGGTACGTGGAGTTTTCAGGATTATTGTACTGTGCAAAGATGACAGTACACAGATTCCATGATTTTCCCCAGCTGCAGCTGGTACAACTGCTAGAGCCATACACTGATCAGCTACGCCTGCTTGCAAGGGTACCCCTCCTCCCACAAAAAAGCATTACCTCAGGCATCACCCTGGTGGAACTACACTGCTCCCTAGTCCATAGCAGCATGGATGAGTGCACCACTGTCCTTTACACGGGAAGAAAGTCCCTGCCTAAAGACAAAGGCAGTTGCAGTGATATCCTGTAATCCCAGCTGAATCTGAATAACATATTATACACCTGTATAATACTATAAAAAGTCAACTCTGCTTTTAAATTACCTGATCTGGAAGGGATTTGGATCACACCCATATGGACTAAAGAGCTACGGATGTGATAATGGTTCACATCCACTACAGGATGCTCCTAAAAAAGAACTGTTTGTCTTAATTCCCTTTTCCCAATTAATTTTAGTGCATGAAATACAAAACATCTTCATGCAAGAATGATATACGCTATAGCCATGTAAGTATTTTGATTGGCTACCTAAGCTTTCCAAAAGGCAGTTTCTATTTAAAACTTGACTTGTACTGAATGCCATGCTTCGGTTTAAACTAATTTTTGAGGCCAGTGGCATTCTTTGAGGAAAAAATGAACAGTTAACATTTAAGCAATTTTGAGGAAAAAATCTGCTTTTCATCTCACAGCTACTTCTAAACCTCAGAGTTTATCCACCTTTGACCACAGCACTTTAATAATACTGGTCAGCTGGAAGAGAAGTGAGATTATAATCATTAGCATGCTGTCAAAATTTGAAAGGACAGCCCACTCCTCCCAAAATGTTTTGTGAACTAAAACCAGGTTCACGGAAGTGCCGGAAGAAAAGCAAAAGTATCTGCAAGCTGGAGTCCTTTAGGTGTCTACTAACAAATATAATATACACTGCATTAATTAAAATGAAGATTCACCAATATAAGAAATAGCCTATCAGGATGCTTCAGGTGAAGATTTGGATAATTTCCATGAAAATCCGTTCATTTTTAGAAGCAAACTTACTTTTATTATACATTTAAGTTAAGCGTCATGGATATAGGGGTAACTATATTTTAGTAAAAAACTAACATTTTTTGAAGGAAATTTGAAGAAGTTGAAGGAAACCAAGAAATTTGAAATTTCATGTGCAAAGATTCAGATCATTCCAAATTCACACAGTAGCATCCATGAACTCCTGGCATGGCAATATAAGAGGCTCAAAAAGGTGGATTACCTCAGCAATTCATCTGAAAGAATGCAGCTCTGAACTGAAGTACTTGCCATGAGTTCATACCTTAAAAGACACTCTTTCAACAAAACTGAACCATGATAAAACATGATCAGATCCCAAATGGAACTGAAAAACAGTAAGATATATTTAACCAATAACCCAGTGCAAACTATTTCGGTATTCTCAGTTGTTAATATACCTCTGTGGTAAGGGCTTTATAAAAAAACAAAAGCTAAAACTCTAGACTAACCAAACCATTTTATGGGATAGAGACTATGTCAAACTATGTAGGATTTTGGTCTTCAAGTTTTCACGAAGATTAATCTACTAATTTTCATAATTGCTGGCAAAGTTCTGTACAGTGGTACCATCAAGCTGGTGGGAGGGATATACATGTGTATCTCCTACTGTAGTGGTTTCACGTTCGCTGAATTTGTTTTGGTTAAATTTAATGTAGTGGTCTATTCTTCCACTATGGAATAGGATTAGAAGAAAGGCAAAACAGGCTCAACTTAAAGATAGAAACAGTTAGATTTATTAACACACACTAAAGGGAGAAAAAAAACCCCATGAAACCTTTTTAAAAGCACTCCCCTCCCTCCTACCAACAGTTTACTTTTCCACAAAACAATGTAAAGAGACAGAAAATCAGAATTCTTAAGTCAGTACCACTTATAAAATAATCTTTCATTCAGTCTTTGAGAAAGAAAAGTCCCTCCTGATTTTGTTCTGGTAACTTTCCACAAGAGACACAGTCTGTTTGTGGCTTCCAGCTCCCACAAAAGCAGCCTGCCAGAGAATCTGCATCTGTGAGCTTCCCAAAACGTAGCCTTTCCCATGACTACAGATGGGCCGTGGGCTTACACATGGGGTTTCACCTTTTAAAGATGCACATCTCCACAACAAAGGACTTCTCATTCTTCACTGGTGACAAGGCTTCAAACATCTCATAGGATCACTAGGTTACAGTTTCTAATTCAATATCCACTCAGTAAAATCAGATACCTTTGCTTGCATCCATAAAATCATCTCCCCATTCTTAGTCCATGATTTAAAGGAATATTACACTGTTAGCATAAATCAATGGAGATTTACAGCCTAGAGCTAAGGCAACTTGTCGTCTCCTCTACTTAAGAAGTCACTCTTCCTTTACTGACTTTGATATCTTCATATTATCCCTTTGCATACCTCCAATTTGGCCTTTCCTCTCTCTTTGAGAAGAGTTAGAGATTAAAAAAGTCTCAGTCTGTGTTAGGAAAAAGTTAAGATTTCCTGCCTGGGCCTGTGGACGGCCATATGGTCTCTGCCCCGCGGTGTCTGTGAAAGCCTCAAATCCACGAGGTGTAGAAAAGCTCAGAAAGGGCGGCCCGGATCTTCCCTCCCCTCCACCCCTCGGTCTTATGGGGTGGGTTTGGCCCAGCCTGGGCTCAGTGCTGCTCTCCGGTGACCCGGGGGCTGGGAGGGGGTCATCTCCTGCAGCCCAGCCGGCGGCGCGGTGCAGGCTGTAGGATGGGCTGGATGTCAGCAGCTGTGGCTCCCCTTTCTCTGCCGGCATCTGCTGGGCTCAGGGGCCTGGCTCGGCTCCAGCCAGGGCCAGCCCCAGCATGGCCGCCCCAGCCCGGCCCCAGGGGCGGTGGAGCCTAAGGTGGGCCCTGCTGCTCCCCCCTCTCGATGTTACCTCATGGTAGGCCCAGGGCGAAAGAGGAGGGCTCCCAAAATCCCACCTGTATTTAAGCTGTCCAGAGGTGTACACTTGCATCCAATTGGCCAACCTGGCTGTCAGTTTTAAAGCAGATCACTAATTGGTTTTTACCATTCATGCCAAACCAATACACCTACATGTGCTGAATCAACAGACTCAAGCATAACTCTAAGGCTCTAGTAACAAATCTAGTAACAAATCTCTAACAAAAGAATACTTGGATTTTTTTTCAGATTCCAGGTAAATCGAAAGTCTTGAGAACAGTTTTGGGAAACACAAGAACACCAGAAAGTTATCAACATGACTTAAGTGGGCCTCTGTTTTCAAGGCATCAAATATATTCAAGCAGCAAAAGTCTATAGGAGCTCTAAACAATACTACAAGAAAATGAATTAAGCAGGAAGTAGGTTGCATGTTTCAAATTGATGGTCCTGAGGTCCATCCCCCAGCAACCTGGTCTAGTGGAAGGTGTGGTTGCTTGTGGCAGGGAGGTTCAGAACTAGATGGTCTTTATGGTCTCTTTCAACCCAAACTATTCTATGATCCTATGACTATTACATAAGTCTCAGCAATTCCCATATCATTATAGGTTAAAGCACCTCAGGAGAATCACTTCCTAGTCTTATTTCCTCCTTGTGTGGTGCCAAAGAATAGTGTGACAGTCTGCTGGTCATGGCATAAAAGGGATGAAGAATGGTCCCCAGTGTCCTACCCAGCTGTTCCAGTAACAAAAACAAGACTTTTTTGTTGATCCCTTCAGGATGGCCTAAATGAGATATGCCAGTGCTGTCCTGGGTCTACCTTCCATCAGCACAGTCTCAAATCCATGCTAGGACTCTGGTAGTAGCATAAGAAGTCAGATTAGTGAACTGTTTTGGCTGAAAACTTACCACATTTTGTTATTTTTCAGGTCAGTTTTCAGACAGATCATACAGCTGTACAGAGCTGACAGTTGGCACAAGGAAGGCCAAGAGTACCTTTGGCTCAGAGAAGATGGATCAGCTCCCTCCACCGCAGCACAATGCTTACGCTGGCTCAAAGTGTTTAAGGAACTATTTCCTGATATGAGCACTCTGCAGCCCTTCCTCATGCCCCCAGGCTACAGCACAAAATAATAAAGCAAAGTATAAGGTAAGTTATACTTTGTTAACATAACAAAGTATAATGTTGCCAAAGTATAAGATAAACACCCCTTTCCTCCCGTTCACGGCTCAAACTGTTGTCTAGTCCTCTACTTCCAGAACTAGCTCTGTTTTGTTATTCACAGTACCTAAGTAGGAAGTGTTTCTCTGTACGCTCGCCTGAAAAATCAAGATGACAGTGCTGTGAAATATTCTATTAAGCTGACAGCATTTCTCATGTATGTTTTGGCTTGTTATACAGTTCTGAGCTTGATATTTGCACACAAAACCAAAAATTACATTAATAAAGGATTTTCTTGCTTGTTTTTTTTCAAGACACTACTCCTGGAATCACGCCATACTTGCAAAAAACAGCTCCAGAAACTTAGGGCTTCCATCAACTTCAGGAAGAGGATAGGTTGCAAAGTCCTGCTCCTGAGCAAAAGATCTAATACAGAAATTACTATATCGGCCTCCTGATACAGCACACCAAGGGACACATCAGTACTGAAGGAAGAAGACTGGAAACCTTACCAGTATTACTGCTTTAATAATTGCATGAACACTGGTAATGAAAAGGCTACAGGAAAAACTAGAAAAACTTTCCCAAGAAAACCAAAGTGTAGTTTGACAGTATATTTAAAAGTTTAAAATTTCATCAGATAACCACACCTACTAAGCTATATGATGCCTTAAGTTTTAGCTTTTATGTTTTTCAGACCATTCATAACCATTTACAAAAGGCACAAGACAAACCAAAAATGTTAGACAAACCTCCAGGAAAGATCCCAAACAATACACACAATCATTAAATAGACCAGCAAATTTTAAAAATACTAATCAAGAAAATATTTTAAGTATTTGCTGGTGCAATCCCTTTACAAAAAGTGAGGGTTTTCATGGTAATGAAATGTATTTGGTACATCAGAAATACTTACAACCACTCCACTCTTGGTGACAGTTTCCCGGTATGTAAAATTGCACACTGCCCAAGCCAGGTAATAGGTGGACATGAGAGGGGTCTGTGAAAAGTGATCTGTAACCCATCCATCTTCTTCAAAAACAGAAGTTTCAACTGGCATGTTGGACAAAGATAAGTAAGTTGCTTGATGTCTGATGCTGATTTTGAATGTGGCCTTGTAGATGGGCTCGTCAAAGCAAGGAAAGGCTTTTCTGGCATGAGTAGGAGAAAACTGCGTAACACCAAGAAACCTAGAAAAGCAGAAAACAAAAATAAAAATTGATTACTAACTGTGCCTAGCACTTAATTCATAGACATACCAAATAAAACACTGCTTGACCATTGTGGTTTAAAGGAGGAAACAATTACAACTGTACAAAATATACAGTGTTTGAACACTGCTTGATCATTTTCTTACTATCTCTACTGCAATGCAATAGATACAAATTAATGGTCCACAAATTTTCTACAAATTTGTAGATACCACACTGACATTAAATAAATCAACCCGCACCTTGCATAAAATTTCAGGTTTTAACAGTATTGTTCATCAATACGTGGGAAAAAAGTGAGCCACTGCTGGTTATACAACGTAAAACAAGCACACTCAGTTCAAACCAGGATTTAACAGCCTTCAGGGAATTCACTCTGCCCTGAAACACTGACAGAGCTCTTTACCTTTCTTTGGGCATGAGAACTTACGGTCACACAGTGTACTCAGGAGGGTCATTGTTTTCCACTGCTGATTACTTCTCTACCAGCTGCATGTAGGTCTGGGACACAGTACTACATAGCACTGCTGTGTCTGTGCACATCCAAAAAAAAACATTCTGTGAGCTTTGCAGAATCACAAATGCAAGCAAATGATTAAACCAGCACAAAGAATTTCACCACTCTTCTACACTTGGTTTTTTTTTTCTGGTATATTTTATAAGAGAACGAATCCATGTTCTCAGTTAATGGGTCAAATTATGGAAAGATCTCTGAAGGAGGTATTTATTAAGCACATATGGGAAGAATGGGAAGGCTTTAGCTTGAGAATAAAACCTGCAACTGTTTTCTCTGGAACTAAAGAAATTTTGATCCAGATACAGAATAGGAAGCTTTCTGGATGGAGACTTATATTTACACATTTGGAGAAAACCCATGATCTTTTTGAAGAAACAAGAAGCTACACATAAAAGGTTGAATTATGGAGTTCAGTAAGAGTATTTTCTGGAGGCATGTAGAATGAGAAAATTACCATGGACCGACCATGTAAATGTGAAGGTAGCATGTATGTAGGTTTTTTGAGTGGTATTGACTCATGCCTCACCTTCTAAGGCTTCATCTGTGGAAATAACTGCACAGTTTTAGATACCAGGCAAACATCAAAATTTTAGAGGCTAACTAATCATCTGCCATTCCTCTGAGGGAAAAGGATGGGTGGATAGCTTTGATGTAATGAAAATGGTGGCACCTATTATTAATCAGTCTATAACCATTAATCTGCAATATGACACTCTAACACCGATGGAGCAAAAAAATAGGTAGCCCATAGGGAAAATAAAGTCTCTAATTAATTTTTTCTAAAACTTTTGGGATTTTACATATCTTAGAGGCAATGAAGAAGTAAGTTTATTGAAATGTTACCCGTTTTTCTTGCTACAGTGTATGAAAGAACTAGATATATATTTTCCAGTGAATTATCACCTCTTGCAAGTAAGGATGACTTTTTAAAAACTTGAAAGAATTTTCCTCCACTGGCGTAGTTACCAGTGGTCTTTTTTGAAAAATAAAAAGCCTTTTTTGGCTAATAATAATTGAAGGAATCCATCACATTTTTCTTGCCTCATTACAGAACATGGATTATTAAAACCATCATTTTGGATAAGGTTGCTAAATCTAAGGTAAAAAAACTGGTGCCAGATATCCCAGTGTTAATCCAAAAAAAAATCCCATATAACCAGTGATTTGCACTACTGCAACAAAGCCAAATCAGCCAATTAAATGAAGCAAAGCAACTTGATTTATATGCAAAGTATTTCAAGTGGACCTGATTCCGCAATCTGGGCACATTCTAAACAGCTACAGACATCAACAGAAGCTTCATGTGAGCATGGAAAACTGTACTGGCCTGTTATTAATAAAGCAAGAATGATGAACTTTCCTCTACAATTAACAATTTTAATGAGCTCTGACACGTGTATGTATACTTAGGAAATACTGTTTATACTGTGATATTCTCTAAATAAGGAAGCTTCCCCTTGCTCCCTCTCCACTTCTTCACCCCACTTCTCAGAGATCTTATCAGTCATCTTTTAATACATATTAAGCCACTGAAACAATCCCTCCACCAGGCTAATAAACCCTGGTAAACTCTTCATCTTCAGTGTTTTCACAGATAGATATATCCACATAGGCATAATTGAGCAAACACAGGGCAGTCAATATTTCACACTAAAAATACGTCAACTACCAATAATAGTGATATTTCTAACATGTGCATTACTATCAAACATCGATTTGCTTGTTGTGCCATGAAGCAAAACAAACAAAATCTTAAGATTGCTAAAAAAAAACCCTAACCATTTACTTTTAAAGAAAACAAACAAGCTAAACGCAAAGCTTTGTCTCTGTTTATGTTTATCTATTTCGCTCTGTGTTCAAGTAAAACAAACAGACTTCTACAGCATGCCAAAAGTGAAGGGCAAGTTGACTGTTTCATCCTTCCCTTTACACACCTCTCCGGGTACCAACACTTTTATATCCTGTTCCCAAAATTATCACCATAAAAGGCTGTACTTGAGGGAATGACAGGCTCACAGTCTGTCATGTGAGAATACCCATGGCAGTAACTTGCAGGTGTTTTAATTCTTGTCTACTAAAGGAAGACGTTTCCTCAACAACCTTATCTATTTTGACATCTTAGTTGTTACAAGACTAAAGAATATGTCTTTGTTTTGTCTGTGGGATATAAGAATTTTTTCCCTTTTCACTTATGCTAAAGTTTAAGGTTCATTTATATTATGCCTGCATACTCATACAGTACTCTACAGTAACTCTGTATTATATTTCTCTTGATTACTGTCAGTAAATTCTAGCACATAATGCAAAGTAAATTTGTAGCATATCACTTGCATTTTACATTTCAAGTACCGTAAGAAAGATTTCAGTCAGAAAATAAATACTTTTACGCAGCTTTTACATTTCAGGCTGATTTACAATGTTCACCTGTGAAGGCCAGAGAAACTAACTTTAGGGGGAAAAAATCATAAAGTGAAGGCATTAGTATGTTTGTGATGCCTCACAGCAGAGTTATTTGCTCCTCATGTACAACAAAAGTGAAAAATGATGGTTTGGACCCTTTTACAGCAAGTACTACTCCAAGGAGGCTGCTGTATTTTAATTGAATATAAAGATGTCAAAAACTCAAAGCCCTGCTGGAACAGCAAGGTCTCCCAGAGCACGCAAGTCTGTCTGTCTATCATAACAGAAGCTGGCTATGTTTAAAGACTAAAAATGGTTCTATGTATCATATTAAAAAAATGGGTTATTAATCAGAATGCAAATTGTTATTGTAAGAGCACTCTGATCAAAAAAGGTCCCTGGTTTAGAATGGGTATTATTCACTTTATACTATAGTGAGTCATTAAGCCTGTGACAGTTGAAAAGGAAAAACATCTCTTTAACACCTGAAAATACAACCATGCAATGACTACAGTTTTAAAAATGTTTTACTGAAAGAAATATAAGTGAGCTGGTGTAAAGGGAAAATATGCCAGTGATTTCAATACAGCAATGCTACCTTGCATAAGGTAAGTATTCTGCCCATGACTATACTTAAGTGTATTAAAAACAAAGTAATTTATAACTGAAAAGCTACACACAGAGCACTGTGAAAAACATTTTACCATCACCTTGCACCCTGCGTCTTAAACTATCCTGATGACTGAAACAGTGAATAGAACTTTTTTTTGTTGGTGATGGTTTCTAAATTTTAACTAGGGGATCTGTATTGAAGGGTAGTACAGTAACTCTGGAGAAATGTCACTGCCACACCTATTTGACAGCTCAATTATTCCTACACAAAGTCAAAGTACATGAGAATAATAACTGCTTAAATAACTTCTCAGATTTGTAAAGTGAATTATACCCCATGCTGTTAACAGTATTTTGTTTTCTGATTTGCCCATTTCAATACAGGTCTGTAAGAACTCCCAATTACCCCAACCGTTCAGTCAACCATGATAAAAGGCATTTTATCCGCATCTTTTTTTACAACTGTGCTTTTTCAAATTTCCTCATTATTCCACTGAGATGACAAATTGCAAAAACTTAATTTTGATCCCACTTGCAGTTCTAATATCTGGCTTTTTTTAATTGTCAGCAATCATAGTAATGAAAATATGTTTTAATAAAAGGGCTTTTGACTTAATTAAGTTAGTGAGGATGCTTTTCATGTCCTAATATTTTTGCCCAGTTCTTCCAACTATAAAATCTTTGTTTCACTTAAAGTGTTTTCACAATCTAAAACACTACAATTCAGGAAGAAAAAACCTGTCACTGCACAGATATTTCAAGAAAGGACAGCTTAAAAAGAATCCAATTCTAAAATTATAAACAATATCAGAACTATCAAGAAGTCCATCCCGCCTTCTTTTCCATTACAAAGCCTCAATATGGTTAGAAAACACCTCCTTTAAAAAGAAAGCCTCTGTAACTGGCTAAACGCGGCCCGCCCCAGTAACCCTGCCTGCCGCAACAAGGGCCTTGACAGGGACCCAGGGGGCTTTAACTGCGTGAGTAAATACAGATCAAGACTGAATCTTGCTCTGCCCGCAACGTTTCAGGTTTGCGGAGTCACAAGGCGTACATCTTCAGCGACACAGCTGCAGCAAGTGTAAACGTATTCACCTGATGTGAAAACACATCCCACCAGGTTTTTGCTTTACCTAACAGAATAAAAACAAAACAGCAGTCTCGCCGCCCTACACGCTGCTGTTTGTAACCCGGCAAGGCTATGTCACACGAGGGCACGCGGCAGCCGGACAGTCTTTGTGTGAAACAGACACGGAGTCTCTTTCTCGGGACCTGCCCTGACAGGGACCTAGCGGACGGTCTGCTTCACCGGTGCCACCCTTGCAAGTTCGCTCCTTGCACCCGTCCGGCCCCAGGCTGCGCGGGGGAATCTCCCGACCCGCCGCCCGCTCCCCGCAGCGCTCNCGCGCGGCATCACCCGCCGGGCGGCGCCGCGGCCGCCGGGTCCTAGCGCCGCCCTCGCCGAAGTTCGGCGCGGGGGCCGCCAACTTCGGACCGAGTTGCGTTTGAAGCGACGCGGCCCCTCCGCTACCTTCGCTCGCCGTGAAGGACGTAGGAGCTGCGGAAGAAGCCCAGCAGCTCGTTCTCGATGAGGGCGTTGTAGATGATCTTAAGGTTGTAACTTCTCTGCACCTCCAGGCTGCGGTTGAGGACCACGACGAACACCTGCGTCTGGGGATAGAAGAAGGTGCGCGC
>WBMY01007212.1:1659178-1686477 GCA_013397315.1 Donacobius atricapilla | reverse complement strand
GCGTGGGAGACGCCGAGGCACGGGGGCGCTCGCCCCGTGTGGGACGCACCGTCTCTCACTCCCCGACGAGCCGCATCACCGTGGCCGCCGGGAGCCCCGCGGGGGAGCAGCCCTCGGGAAGGGGAACGGGACGGGGTCGGGTCGGGTCAGGCAAGAGGCGGCGGGCGCTCCCCGCCGTCCGGCCGCCGGGCCACGCCGCGCAGGCAACTTGTGCGGGGCACTTCAGCACATGCCGCCGAGCGCACCTCGGCGCCGAGGGGATGGGCTCTGCCGCCCCGGCCCCCCCNGGGCCGGGCTGCGCCGGGAGAGGGGAGGCTGCAAAGGCGCCGAGCCGCAGGACTGCCCGGGATTACACACAAATGCGTGTGCTCTCCACGTAAATACTGAATGCCCTTACTGTGTCATATTTTTAGAGACTTAATAAAGAACCGCCGACTACGTGCTTGAACGACAATAGTGCTGTCATACTAACCGTGAGGATGGAGCTCAGAAAAGGATAAATACTCCTACTTAAATCGATAGGATTAATATGCCCAGGAAAAAGTCGCGCAGTAAGCGTTGACTGGTACTTTCAGAAATTCCCCTGCCGTTACTCCGCGGCCCCAGGAGTCTCTCTCTTACTCTCCTTCCTGCCAGCGCGGAACCTCCGCTCCTCAGCTGGAGGGATTTAAAGATGTGTTAAATGCTGCCTTCGATAATACAGCAACACTTGGCTTGAGTACCCTTAGCAGTGAACCCGTCTGGAAAACCGCATCAGCCTACTTTTTCTACCTGTGCCCAAACTTTTGTACATAGGATCTGCAAACACACAGAATTAATATATACAGCAAGGATCTAGAGCAATGTCTGAAAGCGTCTCTGTTCCCCTTATTTTGCTTGCATACTTCAAAAACTATCTCTGTTCATTTTCTTTTTTGAAGCTCTTTAGCTCCAATCTTGTAAGCAGTCGCAGACATGTCTATCTTTGGCATTCAGTCCTGTGGAATCTATGGGAATATATGCTGAACATCAAGTTAAATGCATGCATAACAATTCGCCAAATAAAGGCCTTACTTTCCACAGTGAAGAGAAAGAACAAAAAATAAAAATCAAGTCCTACACTTCTTGCATAAGCAAAGCAAATCTGAAGTTTCATGAAATGTGATATATTAGCCATTTTACTCCAAGAGGAAATGCCTAATCTTTCTTTGTCCTGAATTTTCAACATCTTCAAGAAGTGTTACATCATTTTGCACTCTGTTGCAGAATACAAATGAACATTTATTGACACTCAAACCAGTTTAAGGATTACCAGTTTTAGTATAAGGACTTTACTAGCTTCCTTATATATTCCTATAGAAGGATTGTACTCGGGTCTACTGTTCTCTGGAAAGAAGTGAGCCTTTATTTTTATCTCACAGCACAATCTTAACAATTTTTAATTAGAAGTATGTTGATACACTTGCTAATTGTGTTTGTATGTCCTAGGAGGACTAAGATTTTTCTCAATAACTAGCATTGCCACATATTTCCTGTGGTGATATTTGGCTGCCCAACTGTTAGAACAGGTCAAAGAACAGAAACATTTTGTTATCTGAAAACAGCCTTCATTATTTGTTGACTGAAGTTTGATGCAGAAAGGTAGAAAACTATTGCTATGTGATTCGGGAAAAAAAAAAAAGGAAACTGACATCGCAAAATAACATCCAAAGCTACAGGTTTAAAATGTCAGATTCTATATGTTTCATTAAACCCTTTAAAAGTGGGCACAAAAGGAAGTGCCTGACTCCTTTTAAGATTTTGTGTGCAGGCTGTCAGTATCAGGCATTAGTAAAATAGGCAGTGTTTCCCTCTGTCACTCTCTGAACTGCCCTTTCTGTTATGTTTGTTCCTGTCAGCAGTGTGGTGAGACATTCAGGCAAAGATGTGATTCGAGAGTAGAAGTAACCTGGAATAAAGTGGTACAGTATATCCCGTTTATAAACATTTCTAATTTTTAATAGTTTTTTATTAAATACAGTTGGATAGTTACAAGTTTGACAGATTAAGGGGTTTGTGAAGCCTTCTCAGAAAAGCGGCGGTTGGGCTAAGCGGCTCTGCCACATGTAAAGAGGGAGGTACAACTGTGTGTGTAACAGCACAGGAGCAGCATTCTGGCCTTCTTGATGCACTAATAACAAATACATATCTCTCCAGGCTGAGATCTTCCAATCCCTGCCGTGGGAGTGAGTCACACAATTTAGCTTCAACAATATTAGTCTATAAATTGAAGGGTCAGTATGAGAGAGGGTATGTAAAAGGTTTAAGATGCATGCTAGTAAGGAGCCATGAGGTTGATTCCTTTTAAGCACTCCAAAAACTGGCACAAGGCATGACTGATGGGAATTAAGGCCGTCCGGATTCACCTCCAAATTTCATCATTGCTGAACAAAGTATTGAGAGGTTTGCAACCCCTCCTCTTTGGGCTTGTCAGTCTGGAGACTTACAATAAGAAGGTGCAGCTAGGTACTGTGTTAAATAGCTCATGTGCCTTGATTCATCCATCATTCTGAAACGTCACATTACCAGATTAACCTCTTCATATTAGTAATGACAGGTTTCTAAAATATAGCTTGACCAGATACAGGTCAAGGAAGGCATTAACTTAGTAATTTGTTCTCAAAGGCTACTCTTTGCAAGTAGTTTCATATACAGACTGTTATTTATAGCCATTTTGCTGAAGAAAATACAAAGGCATGGGGCTCCCAAAAAACTTGTGTGGGAAAAATTCTTGTCTTTTCATTTGTCCACAGTTGTAAACATGGACATGGATTTAATGGGTGTTGCCTCTGAAGCTTGCAACTCCTTTGGTCTTTCTGCAAAGACTGTTTCAAAATACATCAGATCATACATCATTTTTTTCAGTCAAATCCTGATAATGACTCCCTGTTGTTCAAAACTTCCCCTAGGCCATCAACATCTTGTATGCAATCTCATTTTATGAGCTTATAGCCTATGGTTTCAGGTACTCATACAGAATAAAAGAGTGTGTCTCACCTTAACTGAATTTCTATGGAGATGGCCCTCCCTAGACAAGTATCAGAAGAAACTTGGATAAATTTCAGATAGCACAATTTCCAACTCTATACCAGCTTATAGGTTGGCTCCAAAAGAGCTGATGAGGGTCCTGCATAAAGCTGTAGTTTATGTTACATTAAGATTGCACACAGCACCTCTCAGTATTCACACTGGTGCTTTACAGTCTTGGAAGAAAAGCAGTATAAATGACCATCTGGGTACAGTTCATCCAACCCAGGGATTGGCACATTACATTTTTCTGAGTCTACCTAACTATTGCTGCTTTTTTAATCCAAGTGATCCATCCTTCATTCATCTGGATATAGCAGAGGTTTACAGACAGATTTTATCACACTAACACTACTCACAAAAAAAAAAAAAATTGCTCAGAAAATGTCCTGTGCAAAGCCCAAAATCAACTGGAATTTATATTTGGAAAAATTACAGGGGAAAAAAAACTACATCAGCCCACATCAGTCAGTGCTCCACTGATCTTTTCAGCCTCGGTCAGGCATTTCTCTGGTCATAGCTGGATTCTTCTCGCATACTTTAAGGATACTCATAGGTCTTAATCCCTCCGATTTAAATCCTAAAATGTTCTACACTTCATAGCCTACTAATATATTAGTCAAAAAACATCAACAAGGTGACCTCTCAGAGCATTATGAACTACTCACTCCCCACAGACACAGCTTCCATCTAGCTGTTACTTACAAGACCAAGTGGGGAATAACTGTTTCCAGCCAGCAGGTTGCCAGTGAAGCAAAGAGGAAATTATCGGTCTATCATCCATTGGCTTTTCAGTAATGACTAATTCCTCAAAGAATTGACACTGCCTAACGGGACAGCTGTATGCTCTTGAGGCTTACAAGTAGGCCAAAGAGAGTGGAATGGGACAGTGGTCCTATTTTAGTGGGGGTTTTTGGTTGGTTTTCTTTTGTTTTGTTTTTTCCAAAAGACATTTTCAGTAACATGTCAGGTTTAACATATGGCACTGGGGAATACACCTTCTGTTAAGTTTTAAAATTGCTGCTAAGAAAAATGCTAAGGGAAAGACTTTCTAATTAAAAGTGAAAACACTGGATGGTAAAACAAGCTGACACACAGTGATTTGTGCTGGCTTAAACATCCCGAAAAAAGGAACATTCCTTCCATTGTTTTCTGCTCCTTCACTCTCATGTCACCCATATAAATGACCTTTTTTACTTGAGTTCATTGGCAGTAGGCACTCTCTATGTTTAGTTTATAACTAGAGATGCCAAGATGTCTAGGTATGGCTTTATCTTGGACAAGTTTTGCGTTTCCTTTCTTAAAGGAACAGATACATGAGGAAGGGGCTTGGTGCTGTGGGTAAAATCCTATGGAATGAAAAGATGGAAGTTTGCCACAGGACAGAGAGACTCCCTAGTACCCTTGATCCTTTTCTTGCCCTCCTTCCTTTTTCTCTTATCATTACCTCTTGTTTTCCTATCACCTCTCAAGTTGCATCAGAGGAGGCATCAATAGAACATTGTCTTTGCACCACCAGGCCCCAGTGACCACCTGCTGCTTTCCATTCACCTTGTGCCTTGTGCATTGCCATCCTTTAGTGGGGAATTTACTTCCTTTATATTCCAGTCCTTTTAAATTACTCAGTACTATCCTCCAATGTCATAATACTTTTTCATTTTTCAAAAGTGAGCGCTTTTTTTCACAAGTTTTAGGATACTCTTATCTACTTTCATATGAGACCTAAATATTTTACATTTTCAGTTTGGGTGTCTGAGATGAATTCTTTTCCCCAGATGTTCTGTTTTCATATTTATCCACATCTACTCAGCAACTGAGTTTTCTTTTTCTTCCTTACATTTCTTTTTCTTCATTACAGCAGTAATTTAAGAAGGAAAACAAGTGTCCTCATTCTCCACTAGCAAGGTTTAGTTAAAGTATATTCCAACTTATTTACAAGGGTTTTTTTCTCAGTGTTTTTAAACACAGCTTCTTGAGGATACCTTTTTTTCCAAACATGAACCATTTCAATTCCACAAGTTCAATAATGCCATGTTTTTAGTAGTGGGATGTAGAGCATAGATATAATAGTGTTTGTTTCTTTCACTGAATAATTACACTTAAAACTGGCTAATTGGAATCAATTTGTAGTAAGAAGTTAGTCTCAGGGGGAGGAGAAGAATTATTTGTGGAAACTCCGGATTGTATTAAGAACCATCATTTACATATCTAGATTGTGTCTTATCTACGGAACCTTTTTCATTAAAAATACAGGGAACATTGTAGTGGGCAAGGCAAGGGTTTACTTCCTTTAAAATTAGATTAAGCCCCATTTTTGAAAACGTCTGTGGATAATCTCTTCATCCCATTAAACTCTACAATAAATATTCAGACTTCTGGAACAGGATTTCAATACAGATTTTTGTGTATTTTGTAACATTATAGCCATTATAAATATAATGTGCTCTTTTGTTTCTTTCAATATCCCATTTCCATTTTACAAGGCAAAAATACGGATATTTCCTTGTTGGTCTCCTGATTCAGCTTAGCTAGAGAATCCCATCTTATGCAAGAATATTTGTGCTTTACCATCACCTGCCTCAGGCCCGTATTTGTGTCCAATAGACATTGTATGAGAATATGAATGAATTTTGTCAGCTCCACTGTAATCTTTTGTATCCTGCTATGGACCCCCTAAGAAAGGATATGTGCACTGACACTCACCTCAGCCTTCAATGATCACCTCCACTGATCTTCACAATCAAAGTACCTTAGAGATCTTTAATTTGCCAAATGTCTAGTGTAAGCATAAAATAGGCAGTTTTATTCAGAAATGTGGCCAAAATTTAACAGCTGCAGGAAGTACCACACACAACAATCCTTCAAGAAGAATGAGCTATTAAAATAATCACAAGCATCTACAAACAGAATCACTGTGAGATTCCTCAGTCTAAATGCTGGTTGATCCCAAACTTTCTCTGAATAAGGACTGCAAGGAACAAAGTCAGTGTGTTTATGGTTGCTGTGATTTTACAATTCATTCAAAGAAAGCACTTTGGTACCTGTCAGAACATGACTTTCTTTGGGTTGGCCTTTAAAATTGAGCAAGTGCCGAAGGGAGTCATAAACAGGGGGCACAAATTATGAAAGGAGAGAGGAGTTCAGCTGACTTGGCAAGATGGTTTGTCTCAGTGCTCTTTTTAGCCAGAATTTGCCTGGGTTTGATTTTACTGGGATCCTGAGGATTAGATGCTTCAATTTGCTCACAAAATGAATAATATGAGCAAATCAAACAAGGTCTTTGAATGTAGAATACCAGTATTGATTAAAAAAAAATGAAACAAAAAACAAACCAAGTAACTTATTTGTAGTGATAAAACTATTCTAAATGCAGCAGCGGCATTGATAATTTAACCAATATTTAAAATACATTAAAATATCCTACTTAGTAATAATTCTAGATCCAAGTCTTTCAAGCTACCCATGGGTACTCTTGATTTCCAGGGTGGTTGTAAAGTTGCAATTTCATTAAGGATCAAAATATATTGCCAATATAATATAATATAATATATCTGATCATTTGATGGGCCTCAGAGCCCACTACCAGGTATTCTGTAACACAACTAAATTCAGAGAAAAATGTTTCATAATAGTTTTAAGGATTTTCTTCTTAATGCAGTAGTACTATTTTGAGTTTGTTTCTGCAAGTAAACTCCTGCCCCCTATTGCCCATAATAGTACTGATACCATAGGCACACATCTCAGGAAAATTAAAAAGTGTTATAACTAGTCTGGTTTTAAAGGTCTAAAAATGACTCAGATATAATTTTTTCATTATGTTGTAAGCTTCATGTCAGCAGTTTGCAGAACAGTCTACAGCAGTCATGGCTGCTACTTTCTTTTTAGAAAAGTGTTAATCTAACTAGTCATGTAAAACTTGGATCTCAAAAAGAGTTTCACTATTTAGATGTTTTTGGTGAGCGTTCATATTCATCATCAAAGTGGCAAGATTTAGCATCACTTGGTATAAAATTCATGATCACAGAACTCAATGTTTCAAATAATTTGCTTATGAAATAAGACTTAACAACAAAGCTGCAAAAATTAAACAATCAAACATTCCTACAGAAAATACATTCATATTGCAGGCAGTAAATAATTCCTGGCATCATATCTCTTACCAACATGACTAATGACTGAAAAGAAGTTTTCAGGTTTCAGTTCATTTGAATTCTTTATTCCTTAAGAAGAAAATTAATTAAACTACATTTTGATCCCACTAACCTTCCTTAAGATTCTGGAGCTGTGATAAGCAGACAACCTATGTCTTGCTCATTCTTTTAAAAACTTAACTTTTGATGTGGGATGGGGGCAATGAACCGTCCTTGCTGCTATATAACTTTAAGGCTTTTCACAAAATAAAATTTAACTGACAATAAAGGAACTATGCTCCTAATTAAAATAATATTGATTCAGCATATGGTATTTTGCCTTTGGTTCTCACTTTATATTAGCCAAGTTGTCACTTTTCTCTTTAGTGCCACCTTGTGGGTCAGCCAGTTATAAAAGCAGAGAAATATCTGCACTAAGAATAGTCTAGATCTGGCATTCAGAACATCATAAGGAAGGGGGGAGGTTTGGTTTAAGGGTTTAGGCCATCTCTTTTCTTAAGAAAAAAGGCAATAATGTATGGCAAAAATGTTTTCTATTCATTTATAATAGGCATGCAAGAAGACAGAGCAATCTCTCTGGATTGAAAATAATGGGATCTACAGAAAAAAAAAATCGATGTTCATTTAAAGGATAATCATCAAACTTACCCGAAAAATGTAAGTGGCAAGCTCTGACTTGTGTGATTTTTGCCACAAGAAAAATGAGTTTGTATCTTAGTGACATTAATTTTGCAACATCTGTTCAAGTAAAGCTAGATAACTGTAAACTCCCATTAATCCCACTTTTGGAAAAGATGAATGATCAGATAGCATCATAGCATACTTGCTTAAATTCAGGGTGGATTTGCACACAAAAGCTTTTCTTTCTGGTGATAAAGCACAGAAATTAAAAAGCATGTATAAAATTCAAAAGTGTCAGGGGACGTGTACTGCAAAGGACATTCAGATCAAAACTTGGCTAGAGTGTGGTCACAATAAGCATTGTTTAATGCAACACTAATGATTCAGCTGTCCCCTCACCTTACAGAACAGCTAAAACACTCCTCATTCATTACTTGGATGACTGTGGACAGTAGAACTATGGTCAGTTTGTCTTCTTGAAAGGAACAGAGAGAATGTTTCTGATGTTTCTAATTTTTAAAGAAACCTTTTTGTTACTTTCATTAATCCATTTTGTTGCTTGTCTTAATGCTGACAGTTTTGGAAGCAACAAGAAAAATAATTTTTTGTACATTATAGGCCCCCATTTTTTTCTGCATACACCTTAAAAGCACCTTAACCTTACAGATTCTGGTTTTTATCTAGCCAGCTTCTTTGCATTGTCTCTTACTACAGCCTTATGACACAAAATAAGTCATCCCTGATAATCTCTTAAGTTTAATCAAGCAGTCACATATCAGGTAATCTTGCTGGTAAGGAGAGGGGTTATTTTAAATTATAGCCTTGGGGTTTACTGAAATTTGGTATCAACCTTAAGACATATGATCAGAATGAGTGACAAAAAAATATAAGACAGAAGAAAATGCCATTTCCCATTATCAGATATAGCTATTTCTTAGATGGAACAAGACTAAGGAGCTTCACAGAAGCATATGCCACAGCAGCCATTGAAGTTCAAGGAAATTTTCCAAGCATGAAAAGCCCAGTAAACTCCCCTACCAACAAGTAGGTAGGTGTCCAGCAATTTCTCTGAGTCTTAGATAAGTTCAAACACAGTAATTTCGGGTCAAGCAATAGAAAGGATGGTCCAACAGTTGGGTCACTAGCCCAGACTGGAGAAAACTCAGCAACTGACTTCTGAGTACAGCCAAGGCCTTCTTCCATAGCCCCTTTGCTATCTTCACCCCTCGAAATACTGGAAAAACCTTTGAGGAAAAGAGCTGTTGATGGCTGTATGGTGTCTGTCTGCTACGCCCCATGGAAACACTGAGATAGCAATGTCTGGGATAGCCGATCATGTTCCGGAATTCACTGTGAGCTGAACAGCCACCCGATCCAAAACACTGATGGGCAAATGTTTTTCCACTGAGAAGACAGGAGGAGAGAAATGTTACAATGAGGTTGAGTGAGGAATGACACACAGCAAGGGAGAGAGCTTTCTCCCTGTGCTCACATTTCAGCAGTTGCAGAAGATACAGCTACAGAGACAGCCATCTCTGCATGACTCCACCATGCACCAGTTATTCTTATCACTCTTTCCCCAGTTTTCCTTCCCAAACCTTCACACACACCAGACTATGATCAGTTACCAGGTGCTTCTACATAATTTCCAGCACTAGAAGACATAGACTGGCAACCTGCCTGTTGGAACATTGCACTTACTGTACTGAGAAATGGCTGCATGCTTAAAAATGAGATGTGAATATATGTTTGGGAAGTTTTTACATGCTTGAAATCCTGACATTCTGAAATTCTGAAAAAGTATCAACAATGTTTAAATGGTGAGAGTGAGTGTAATGGCACAAAACAAATACTCTAAAGAAAAAAGTAACAGTATACCCAGGACGACAACCATTGTTCTTACAGAAGGTCATTGTGCTATTTTTGGGAAGTACTTAATAGAACTGAGTTCCATTTTCTGTTGGGGTTTTTAGCTTCTTTATCAGAAACAACTGGCATACACCACGAGCTATGCTTCTGCCAGATCAGTCTCCTACCAAACACACCAAGCATGGTGCCCTTCAGCCCCAGCTGGGTGCAGTCTGACCTTCTCACTGGCAGCTGTGCTCATGGTAGAGCTAGCTTCAAGTCAGACAGTGACAGAATACAGACGCCAGATTTGCAGGGGTATGGCCTTCTTGCCCACCCCACTCCTGGGACAATTTTCTTGTAGCTCCCTTCCTAAAAAAAGCTGCTCAAGTTCCTTTTGAAAAGTTATGTAAATAATTTCCCACGGTTTTATTTGAAATGTGATTTCTCCAGACCCCAGGAAAATCCAATTCTAAGACTAAATGAATATACAGATGGCAAACTTAATTCTCCAAGTCTGCAGAGTAGAGAAGACTAGTAGTGTCACCCAATTTCAGCAAACCCCAGAGCCTTGCTTTTGCAGAATTTTTAGTAGGTCTATATAGCACCGCATCACCTGGAAGAGCTGTGATCCAGCTGGGGTGAAGAGGTTTAGCTGCTTCAAACACTGTGCTGTTCAGACGGCTCCAACGTGTTTTTCAGCAAGATCACCTGTGCAAGAGCAGGCACAACAATGTTGTCACACAGTGCTGCCATCAGAGGTAGCCTCAGGGTCTCTGCACACCACTGAGCTATACTGTACAGCTGAATCTCACCATGGCAGCAGAAGCCTGCTGCACTTGCAGTGAAAACAAGTATCCCCATTCCATGCCACCCTACCTAAGCATAAGAGCACCACCCTGTGACCCTGTACAAGGGCTTGCAAACTCAGTTATGAGCCCTTACTCTTTGAACACTCTAGTACATTCAGGAGGGTTTGTCCAGAGATGTTCTTTTCTGACAGCTTTAGAGCAAGCAACAGCAGATCACCCTTTCCTACCTCCCCTTCTTCTGTTGCAACTTCCTATCTCCCTGCTTGGCAGTTTTTCTCTCCACATAGCTTTTTCTACCACTCCTGTCAGCCTGTATCTCTGAAGCCTCCAGGGCAGCCTACAGCCTCACCATTAGCTGCTCCATAATGCCCAGGCAGCTGTCTCTTACAGCAGCTGGTTTAGATCCACAGCTTGATCTCAGCTAGGAGAGGTAATTAAGCCATTAACCCTTCCTTGGGCTGTGGGCAGGCACGGGGTACCTACTCTCTCTCAATAACTGTGGGTCGCAGGAACACCTTTGGGTTATCATCCCGCATATGAGCCAGCACTAAGGAGCCCAGGTGCCAATCAGCTTTACAGACACATTTCAGCAACAGCAAAAAGCTTAAATCTGTGTGAGAGTATGGAAATAATGTGCTCTTCTTATGAATATCCTTCTGTCCTCCTCTCCTCCCCAAAGCTGATGCTTTTTGCTTCAACCACTTCATTCTACTTTAACTCCCCTGTCAATCCCCAGATATCTCGCCTCGGTTTTACTCTCCATTCCTCAGGCTCCTCATCACAGCATCAATCTCATGGAATACCTCAGTGCTGAAAATCATGACATGACATTTACAAATACAGTTTTTATGTGAGATTTCCAATAAGGTCTCAGATTTCACCATAAGGGCCCACGAGCCTTTGTACAACTGAAATATAGCAAAACAAATTTTTGTTCTGTGGTTTTGATTCTGAAATGCATCATAGCAGAGCACAGTTTAAATATAAACAGAAAACAGTGCTCACTTGTAAAGTCCTCTCCAAATTAACTTTCTCAAGATATATTTTTAAGGCTGAAAAATTATATGCAAGGTCTTTTCCTAAAAGAGAATTTTTCTTGGATTCATTTAGTAGTTGAAGGTTGTGTCATACGTCACTGGAAAGGTAATTTTTCCTAGTTTATGAAAAATGCCTTGAATTTGACTTTGCTGTCATAGGGGAATAATGATACCTATACAGGTAATAAACTGGCACACAGAGATTGCTATTGGTAGCTTTGCAGGAAGTGTACTATTTTATGGAGGATGATAGGAAGTAACAGGGTGAATTAATATCAAATATGCAATTTATTTCTATAATGTGTACATGACTCGGGTTACCAGCATTTGTAATATTCTTTTAAATATTAATATTTAAAGCATAACAAATGCAAGATCATTTTAGAGGAGCTAATGCACAACTCTGTAAATTTAGTAAGCGATGGCTATTAATGTTCTCTTTTGTCCTCCAGACAGAAAATCAAAGCTATTTAAATTAAAGGATGTGTATAAAATCAATGTTTGTTGATAAGGTATGCACATTAATGGTAATGTTTGCAAACATTCTTTGTAACTTGTATATATAATCTTCTTTTTCTGGATAGGTGGGCACATTGGCTGGCATCATCAGGAGCTCTTTAAATTAATTTCTTCCTTTGTTTTTTTTTACATTACTAATTTTAAGCCTGTATGGTAGCAGTCTAAGGGAGACTATAGTGGTGCAGGTGTTGCGGTGACACAACTGCACGTGCTCTTGGATGAGTGAGATGTTCCCATACAGCCTTTTGCCCAGGCTGAGGCTGGAAGCCAAGGAAGCTGGTTCATAGTGCTGAGCTTGGATTTGAACCCAGGCAAGCCCCACGGCTGAGGTCAGCCAACCTTGGCCCACTGCCAGGCAGTGACCACTGCCAGCTCCTTCCTCCCAGCTGAGATCCTCACCAGCCCAGGGGATGATTCCCAACACGGCACCCCTCAGCAGCTGTGACCCACTGGTCAGGCCCTCAGTGCTTTGCTGGGGGCAGCTGGTCAGTGTTCATACGGCATGACATTCCAGTGGCAAAAGCACAGGAGATCTCGTTTCCTAAGCTGGACTGAGTGCAGGGTGAGGGGAACAAAGTGTAGGCACTGAGTGGGTGGAAAAACAGGCACCTAAGAGCATAAATAGACTGAGACTAAGATCAAATATGCAAAATAGACTTAGCTTTATCTTAGGAAGCGATTGTTGAAATCCTCTTTTGAACACACAGCTTTGACACATGACAGCTACAGCAGAGATTTCTTTCCTAAAAAGAAGCAAGAAAAAAATTGTGATTCTTTTTCAAATTATTATTATCTGTGCAGTCAGCACATCCACACTTGCATCTACATTTTGTAATTAAAATTATTTAGAGAAGGTTCCATGTAATCACTATTTATTCCATGTGGTATGGTCCAGCTAAATGTTGTAGCTGGTTGCATAACCTCAGCCTTAACATTCATCATTTAACTCTGATCTATATAGGTATAAAATTTGCTCCACACCAACTTGCAAACAGGTTGGAGGCCAGAATTCCAATGCAGAACATTTGTGCCTAGGCCTTCTGCTGGCAAATATGAAAATAGAGTGAGGTGTCCTTTTGTTCACCAGTAAGTCATTGAATCAGAAGGGATCTTAAATGACTTGGCAAGGCAGCTTGACAGAACCAAAGCAAAGGCCATACAAGGCATCATTCCTCAAGAAAAGGAGCTCTGCTGGCTGTGGAACTGCAGGATGTCATTATGGGTGGACACAGAAAAGCACTGGCACTGAGATAGCTCCCCAGAGCAAGGAACATCCTAACAGGTTTTGAGGAGGGCTGCAGACCAAATATGTAGAAGATAAGCACACCAGATATAACCGTATTAACATGAAGAATCTATTTTTTTTCAGCTTCTGCATGGGCTGAAGCCCTTTTACTCCAAAGCAAATGTTCCCCAAACAAAAATTATCAGAACTGATTTTCTGAAAAGCTTTTTTCATATGAACAATTACACCTTAAGAAAACTATGACAGGTCTATTTATCTGTGGTCAAATTTACAGGAAATATTTGAAACACAACATATATTTTTCAGTGAGAAATGCGGGAACAAAACCCCATGTTACAATGTCAGCCTTAAAGCTTAAGATTTTTATTTCTGGGATAACCAGGAATGCTCTGTTGCCTTCCAAACTTGAGCTCAGCCACATGAGCAAAATATCAGATCTCACTTTCAAAGGTGCCACTTTAAATGAGATGGTTTGACAGGAAAGTTGAATCAGCCTTTCTCTCCTTGGCAAAGTTCCTAATGAGGTACAGAAAAAAGGGTTACACCTGTTTAGAAGCCAAAAGCATTTCACAGAAATAGAAAGGGATGCCCAATAAGAATGAGAACCTGAATCATTACTGTCAGGAGCTTGACTGGGTGGCAGGAATGGGGGCACAATGGAAAAGTCACAACTGCATAATCAATGCCACATCTAAGGCATACCACAGACTGTGGTTTATTTTATTGCTATCTTCTTATACTACCTTCCCAAACTGAAGATACATGTCATAATCATCATCAAAAGAGTATTTTATCCAGTGCCAAATTTTGAAAATAGTTTCTTGCAAATTTTTTTTTTCCCAATAAAAATTAATTAGGGAAATTATGTAAAAAATATATACTTGGGTAGAATATGCTCAATATAATGACAACCAAGCCTCCTTTAGAAGAGGATCTGTTGACAATAATCCTGAATGCCATAATTCCCAGCAGATGTAAGACCTGTCACTTACACAGTATCCACTATATGAAGTTTCAGATTTGTCCATCCTCTGTTAATATGTATTCCTATGGCAGATGTAAAGTTCAAAATCAATTTGAGCTTTGCCATTGGTTCCAAAATGAAAAGTCATGCACAGAACTCCATATAGTGACATTTAAAATGTGCACAGATATGTACATCTTACATCGACTTTAAATCTTGTCTTTAAAAAGAGTTGAGGAAAAGTATGAAATATTTCATACATTTTTCCAAGACTGCTGCAAGAATTAGCAGACAGTTTGAAGTGGAAACAAAATTTTTATATGACTTTATTCACAAACCAGGAAATTATTAACATTATATGAATGTGTCTATGGACAAAGCAATATTATTGTGATGATAATTGTATTTAGCATTCAGCTAAAATTTTTATGCTTTTTACCCTTAGTATAATGTATAAATGGATATTTTTGGGAAGCAGAGAGAAGAAGGGAGAATTAGACTGTATCAGATTTAGTGTGATAAAGTCTATATAAAGGATTTGACCAAAAATATTTCCAGTTTTGGTCAGTACTTATTGGAGCTACTGTATGCATGTATGTAAGTTAATAATGCTAAGGAACAAGAAAGCAACCCTATAGTACCAATCACTTTTCTCTTCCTGTATTTCCTCTCCTGTGCCTTTGAATTTGGTTTTTCATACACCTGGTCTGAATATCTGAGTGGATTATCTGTGTCCATTAATTTTCTAATTTTATCTGTCAAATATGTTCTCCAATTTCCTTTACTTTTTAATAAGACTGTGCATGAAAATACAGCTTGCTGGAAATTGCTTCTGGAGAATGCTATATTAGATGCTTGTTGGGCATATTATATGGAAAATGCTTTGTTTATTTCTCCATGTAACTGACACAATTAGGATATAACCAATTAGAATACAATTCATGTCGTGTCTCATGAGGTCTTTTGAAGGAGCTGAATACTATGTAACTCTTTACTTTCCCCTAAATACAGAATCTGCCATTTTTTTCTCAAGGAAATCATTGCATCTTGTTTATTAAAAATATTTTATAGGACAGGTATTTTCTCCTCAACGGGGTTAAACCTTATTAGCCTTTGGTAATGGTCTTTTCTAAAGGGTAATTAATGTGTGACCAGAAGCTGCTCCAAGGAAAACTGGACAGTGTTTTTTATGTATAATTGCAAAAAAAAAAAAAACCCTTTTATCTTTGTGAGCAGGTTTCTCATCAGTGTGCGTTTTACTAGCTCTCAGCACCCCAGACATGTCAGCTGGCCATCAATCATCCTCTGGCACAGGAGGCGCTTAAGATGGAAAACCTCAATAAAACTGTTTTAGAAATCCAAAATTGTGATTATGAAATTCTTACAGATTTCAGTAGTAATGAGTCACAAAGTGACAGAATCTGGGATGAACCACCTTTGAGCAGTAGAAGGAATAAGTGACAAAAATTAAATCTTTCTGCCTATCTGCTTGGTCCAAAGCTCCCTGTGTCAGAGGAGACATCTAGGAAACTGATGATTGTTTCTTTGCTCTCAGAATTAGTTTGGTTGGTGTGGCCAGATGTAGGAGGGCAAACATGAGTCATGTGGTTGAACTCACCAAATTACCAGGGTGAGTGCTTAGTCTGGTCAATGAGGAGCGAAGATCAAAACTGTACTCAGCATGACTGACTCTCAGGTCAGGTGTTTGGGAAAAGGATGATGTCTTACGGAGGGCAGCCCTGGGCTACCAAAGCTTCCTATGCCCCTGAACACACTGACAAAGAGCCATGAGGGCTGACTCTTTGCTTTACTTTTGCGACTTCAATCCACTGAACTGGAAGAAAAGTGATAGTGGGTTTCTTTTACTTCCCAGATGAAGAGTCTATGTTATTATGTTGGCATCCTTGAAAAGTAATGCTTCAGTGTTATACACTATTTCAGAAATCTGAGGGTTTGAGTCAATTGGACCTTTACAACACCCACACTCACCTAGCCTGTTATCTGCTTGATAGAGTAGCTGTAAAGCAGTGTAGGAAGATAGAAACAATTGCTATTTATTTTGCTTACCCTTAATTGATTTTTTCTTCTTTATTCTCAGTGTCTTTCAAATGAGTCTTTTATGATTCTGGGATATGATAATCTACTTTTACAACTTTATGTCACCTCATGCCTTCATTCTGTTTTCCCCTCTCTTTGTAATATATGTATTACATGAGCAATGTGCATTGCACAATATTAGATAATTCTCTCTTTCCTTGCTAGGTTAAAGAATGATATGCTTTTTCAATTTATTTTCAATGAAAGTTAGGAAATGACAGCTGTATTTGGTTTTTACTATGTAAAGTGAATGATAGTCTCTCACCAACTGATTCATTTATTTCTGTTCTTTCCACACTGTGCTACAATTGTTGTAAAATATTAGTCTGGTCTATCTTGGAAGAACTGTACTTGACTATAATGAATCCTTTGCTTTTGAAATTTAAAAATATATAAATAAATGATGGTAATTCTGGACAGAATAAACTCTTGCAAGGGTCTTGAATCTACACAGAATTATCCTAATTATTCCTTACAGACCCATAAGAGTAAGGATGCAGTGAAAGGAGTGTTTTACAGGGGTTCCAAGAGTACAGAGAAGTTGCCCATCTTTCTCTAAATATGTAGGCATTATTATCACATTATTTAAAGGAGATAAACTATTTCTTTATGTTTAAGAAATGGTTTAGAATTTTCTCTGTAATTGCCTTAATGTCAATCAAAATGATGTAAAAGTCTTGAAAGTAAAAATGTATCAGATCTATTAAAACAACTCTATTTATAATGTATAGGTTGACAGAAGAGGATGTGAGGAGGCTGAGGAGGGACATTACAATTTCTGATCAAAAACTCTTCCTGTACACAATTATCTTTTTCTTCTCATAAACCAAAAGTTCCTTCCCTTCAACAGCTCTCCCAGAAGAGGTATCAAACGAGATAAGACAAGTATACTACAGTCAAAACCATAGATTTGCTGCAGTACTGCTATATCCACTTAGCAATGTTGTCATCTCTGTATTCATGGGACTCTGACCTGGGTATCCACAAGGTAATTAAAGTGCAGCCTACATGCTTATACTCAAAATTTTGGTGCTGAATGCTGCCCTGAAGCAGGTGTTTTCCCAAAAAAATGTTTAGATCCATATCTCCCAAAATAAATTCTAACAATATTCTCTCCTTTCTTATGAAGATGTAGTTTTCAATACCTCGAAAGGGAGGACTATTGGCCCTCTGTTTCATACACCTTGGCTGGAGACTATCCACTGAACTTTAAAATTCAGGAGTCCTTTTTTAAAAAAAAGTTTTAAGAAAAATAATGATTGAAAGAGCCATAAGATGTGCCATTTGGACTTTCCTCTCCTGCCCAATTCCTCACTAGCTAACTCCACATTCTGGCTGTTCTTCATGAGGTCTTCTCTAGTATCTGAGAGTTTATCCTTTTCATATTAGCCTGAGCATCTATCCAGAGCATTTGTGTAAACAGATATTTGCAAAGAGGGAATAATTTTCTGTATTAGTTTAATGGCAATTTCAAGATATGATACACAGATCACAGAATATTCTGAATTGCAAGGGACCCACAACGATCATCAAGCCCAGCCCTTAGGTGAATGGCCTGTACAGACCTCTAAACAGCTAAGGTAATCTCAGGGTCACTTTTATCCCAAACTGTTCTCTGCCTATCACTGAGTGGTTGCACACAGATTACTGTCAATTCCTTAGCACTTATTACAAGCTGGGGAACTGTGCTGATCCGTGTTTACCAGCAAAGTTTTCATTAGTCTTCCCCACGCCCAGCTGACAATGTAGTTCAATTTAAAAATGTAAAAAGGGCTCCATGCTCAATATTTAATGTAAAGAATAGTCAGAAAAACAAACTCATGCTCAGGTGTCTCAAACATTTCTTTTTAGGCTTACTTGGAATTATAGCTAAACACAATTATTCTCAGATGAGTAAATAAAGCACAGAGTTTACTCTTGTAAGTGTGACAATACTCTTTCAGTGGTGATATAAATGCTGTTCATGTGATGTGATAACATACAAAAAATACCTTGCTAGAAGCAAGATGTGATCTGAAAAACATCCCTGTCACTGAAGCATCATGTTTTGCTGCCTAAAGTATGGTTTCAAGCCCAAAAACAAACTTTTTATAACTTTGACCATAAAAGCTCCATATTTACATCTCACATATTGACAACTGTCAGCTTAAATCTGATGAAGTTCCAAAGAAAAAATACATTCTGCTATTGGGCAATCCTACAAAGTGGGTCCTGGAGCAGAAAACTGGTTCCAAGCATCTGATATCATGCATCATCATCAAGCATGCAGCTTCCCTGCTGACCAAACACAAACCAGCGATTACTTGGGTCATGCTCCCATGATAATGGTAGCTCTTCAGTGGTAACAGAAAGAAAAAGCAGCAAGCAGACATTGTCATTAGAGTCACCGTTTGTGCATCAGCTATGCAAGGAGGGGTCAATTATCCCTTATTATTTATTCAAAGTGGCCTTTCACAGTTTAGGCAAAGCATTTCAGGATTCATTGGAGTGTTCAAAGTCCTCCAAGTCTGCTTATGAAGGTAAGGGTTTCTGCTAGAAAACCTAAGCTATGCCATGGGAGGTAGGACTGTGGAACACAGGGATGGAGGAAAGGGGCAGGTTGGGGCTACATGCCAGCAGCTGACAGCCATGGCTGGATGCCTCCAGGTTCCTTTTCCCCAGAGCTGATTTACAGAGGCTTTCCATAATGGTGATAATTGCTCCTCCCCTGAGGTCACAGCAAGGCTCTTAGGTAGGCTGAGGTATTGAATTCAGAGCTGACTGAGGATCTGTGCTGGGCTGGGCCTGGCAGGACTGAGTGGCACAGACAGTGCCCTGAAAGACACATACTGGAAGTTGCTGAAAAAATTTTAGGATGCCATCACCTCATTTACTGTCAGGCAAAAAGACCTGCCTGTGACAGGAGAGCAAACTCCATAGGTTTTGGTTTCCTCTGCTGTCATTTTTTCAGTCAACAAACTGACTTAAACAAAGCATGGATCTGAGTTAAAGAAAAGCCCCAGCAGTCTGATTCTCATAAATGTTTAAGGACACTTTGTGTCATTCCATCATCTTAAATGGGCCTCGTAGACTTAGTAAACTATTTTAGCATTCCCTGTAATGCTGCTGATATTACATATAAGGAATAAAGCAGTATTCATATAAATTAGAGTCAAGACCTAAAATGCAGTCTTTCAAGATTTCTAGATAAAGAATATTAAAACAATGAAAAATTATCTCATCCCATATGATTATCCCATAGCCATGCAATCAATCTTACCTCTCACTGTTAAAAATCCTACCACAGTTGTGGCAGTAATTAGTAAGTCAAAGAGAAAGTAAAATATATTAGAATGAAAAGTGAGTAGTATATTTTTCTGGTGGAAAAGTTGGCTTGAGTTTGGCTCAATCTTTAGTTAGTTTAAATATTAGTGGATTTTTGGCCTAGATTTGTCCTCAAGTAAGAAGCAGTAAACAATGGTGAAAGCTGCAAAGTTACCCGATCTTTTTGAATAAAGTTACTCCACATGATGGGAGAAAAAAAATCCCTAGTTACAACACTATTTTATGCTTCCAACTTTTGAAACCATGTCCTCTGCACTGAGGACACTGAGAATTTTTTTCCCAGGAAACCACAAGAAAATCTCCATTGCCACTATCATCACTATGTCAACAGTATAGTTTAACTGGTAGGATTTTCACAAAAATATTGACTGACTGTGGTGGACTAACCGTGGCTGGATGTCAGGTGCCCACTAAAGCTGCTCTATCCTGCCCCTCCTCAGCTGGGAAGGGGAGAGAAAATACAACCAAAGGCTTGTGGGTCTAGATAAGGACAGGAAAAGATCCCTCTCCACTTACAGATTTAACTTGGGGAAATTAGTTAAGTTTATAAACTATCAAATCAGACTAGGACAATGAGAAAATAAAAACAAACCTTAAAATGCCTTCCTCCAACTCCTTCTTTCCTCCAGGGCTTAAATTTACTTCCCGTTTTCTCTACTTACTCCTCTCCAGTGGCACAGAGGAACAGGGAGCTGGGGCTGTGGTGAGTCCATCAAACATTGTCTCTACTCTCACATTTTCTTGCTCTGCTCTCTGAATGATGATGCACAGGCTTTGTTTCACCCCTTCTTAAATCTGTTACCCCAAGGGTGCTACCATGACATTGATGTGCTTGGCCTTGGTCCATCCTGGAGCTGGCATTGGCTCTGCTGGACATGGGGAAAGCTTCTGGCAGCCTCTCACAGAAGTCAACCCTGCAGACACCCACTATCAAAACCTTGCCATGCAAACCAAATACACTGTTGATCCGGAAATACGTGCTAAAAACTGTGCTGTCAAGAACACCTTTGCACCACCACAGGTTCCATCTGTATTCTTCAGAGACATTGCATGACCTGGGGTTTACAAGGAAAGGGATACAGAAGGAGTGAAAATTCAGTACATATTCCTTTCAGGTCTCCCAAACACAGTAAGAAAGACTTTATGACGTGTTTACAAGAGCTGCCAATATTGTTCTGCCTCCATGGTCTCTCCAGACCTGGCGGAGAGGGATGCAACCCCCATTCTGCCCGACAGACTGGTGCCTGCTCTGACCTGGCCCCTTGAGCAGCCCCTTTTGCCCAAAGACTTTGAGCAGGAGCTGGGTACCATTAGCTTCGTCAGGCTGCTGATGACTGACACAGATGCCCTGTAAGGTGAACAAATCCCAGGGAAGAAAATGAAGAGACCAGAGATCCCAACTAGATATCCAAATTCCAGTCATGTTCCCAACCCAAATAACCACAGTGGCCACTGCACAGATGTAATAATGGAAGAATAGGCTGCATATATATAAAGGTGTGTGATTTTTATATTTGCCATTTAAAAAAACAGTGATAGTCACACCGTGAGGAAAATGCTGCATTTTATGAGTCATTAGCCCCCTTTATGAGATATATTTTGGATTTTATCACTGTATTGCAAGAGAAAGTATTTCAATAAGATTAATTAGCTGATGTTTGTAAAACATTTTGAATCTGGGAAGCATTGTATAAATGTGAGCTATTATTATTGTTATTTATTATAAGGGAGATGCAAATCCTCTCTAACTGTTGACTAAAGCCTTGCAATTTTTATGGTCACAACTTTGTCAAAAAGATTTTTATCTTCCTAGCAGCAATGCACTCCCAAAGATGTCGAGTCTTTAATCAGCAGCTGTGATACCTCAAGCAAGTTATGAATTTTACTTGATTTACAGCAGTTGGGTTTTTTAAAATTTTTTTTAGGGATGGGGCAGGGAGAATTGTGTCCTTTTCAAAACTTGTAACATAAGGCCAGAAGCTCCTTGGAGGAAAACCACATCCACCACAGTGAGGCTATTAAATCCATGTTAAGGCACTCAGTGAATGACCTGATTTTCATTGCATGACGGAGGTAATGATTCCCACTGGACCTGCCAGGAGTTGCTCTGGGAACATGCACCCTTAACAACATCACTTAATTTCTTGTCTAGGTCTGGCTGCAGGATCCTCTGTTTAGACATGGCTAGATAGTTTTTTGATTGTTTTTTCTCTTTGTAGCTACCTGCTTGTTTGCTTTAAATCCTGGTCCTTCATACAGAGAGAGCTGTGCAAATACCAAGGGAGCTTGAGTTATTTGACAGAGTCCCTGAAGGGAAAAGAAGCTCCCCCACAACTTCCCCAGTGCCCTGATAATTATCCCGCCTGGTAAGAATTCCTAAGGGAATCCCTAAGGGGAGTTGTCAGCAGCATTTTTATACTCTCTTAACCCAATGCAGACAGCAACACGTGCAAGCTAAGGACAGATAGAAACTGATTCTTCTTTTAGATTCCCCTTCAGGGTGTCCTCATGGGCAACTGGAAACTGAGGCCACTTGTATGAAGAAAAGCTATTCTCCCCATCAGCATTATTGAAAAAACACCCTGGAAGAAGTAGAGGATGAAATTTGTGGTATTCAGCCAATAGGATCACTTAGAGAGGAGTTCTGGGAAGCCCTGACTCTCCTATAATTGATGAAAGTGTTTCACATTTTTCTCATGCATGCATATAGCCTACTCTTGCAGTTATGTGCTTTAATCAGAAAAGTCTGAAAACACTGGCTTTTTGCAAATCTGCAGTGTGGCATTTGCAATACTACAGGCTTGATGAAGAGCGGCTGGGGAGCTGGATGGTGGAAAAGGACCTTGGGGTGCTGGTTCAGTGCTGAGCAGCTGAGCATGAGCCAGTGTGTGCCTGGGTGGCCAAGAAGGCCAATGGGATCCTGGCCTGTATGAGCAATAGTGAGGCCAGCAGGACCAGGGCAGTGACTGTCCCCTGTACTTGGTACTGGTGAGGCCACACCTCGAATATTGTTTTGGACCCCTCACTACAAGAAGGACATCAACATGCTGAAGCAAGTCCAGAGAAGGGCAACAAAGTTGGTGAAGGGTCTGGAGAACAAGTCTGATGAGAGGCAGCTGAGAGAACTGGGGTTTAATCTGGAGGAAATGAGGGTCAGGAGAGACCGTACCACTCTCTACAACTGCCTGAAAGGAGGTTGTAGCCAGGTGAGGGTTGGTTCCTTCTCCCAGACAACAAGTGACAGTATTTTAGGAAATGGCCTCAATCTTAGAGGGATTTAGATTGGATATTAGGAAAAAATTAATATCAGAAAGGATTGTCAATAACTGGAATGGGCTGCTCAGGGGAGTGGTTGAATCACCAAACCTGGATGTATTTACAAGCTGTGCAGATGTGGCACTTGAAGACATGGTTTGTTGGTGGACTTGGCAGTGCTGGATTGATGGTTGGATGCCAGGATCCTAAAGGCCTTTTCCAAACTAAATGATGCTGTGATAATTTTCTAGGGAAGCCATACATCACACATGATACATGAAATCAATTTGAAGTTGTGAGTCACACATATACTTTCCTATCATATCTGGGTTTTCTGCATAACAAACATTTCTGTCCAGCAATTCACTTTAAAGACATCAGTGGAGAACTTCACCAGATTACTGCTGGTATAGGTTAGGTCACTGAGAGGGCCACATCTCTTACAAATGCCAGCTAATTCCACCATCTTATCGGTGAAATATTGCATTTTAATAATAATATTTAATCAATATTAATCACTATTGTATTTATATTATTAATAATAATATATTTTATCATTTGGGACAGTTAGTGTTGGGGATATGTGTGCAGCCCTCCCTTTGCCTTTACAACACGAGTCCACCGGGAAGTCCATCTCCCATTAACAGAATCTTCTGCGGACCCATGGTAACCTCAATCCTGACCTAAAGCTCTGTGAACCCTAATAAGGCATCTGTCCAAAACTGAGGGCAAGTTATAGGCACCTACTCACATACAGGCAGGTTGTTGCTCCGACTGGTTTGGGCCAAACCCTGCCAATCTCTGATATGCATGACTTTAACCCAGTGGCAGTGAAATGCATGAATAAGGTAAGGCAGAAAAGGTTTTGTTGCTGTTTTTATATTGCAAGAAAATAAAAACTTGCAGGTTTTTTAATGAAATTCTGTGACTATGTGGATCAACCAGCTATTCCCCACGGGAGAAAAGAAGGTGGCATTGAGACATAGAGGGGTTGCATGTGGATGTTACTTGAATCTCCCATCCCACAGCACAAACTCCTCATCCACAGGGATCTCTTCCAGTGCTTCTTGAATTTGACCCATAAACAGTACTTCAAAACATGCACACAATAATTGTGAACTTCAAAATTTTGTTACCTTATTTATTTTGCCTGCATACTGTAGCACTGGCATCTCAGGACAGATGTAGTTGGTTTTTTTTTTTTCAAAAATAAGCATATTTTAATTAAATCCTGCAGTAAATAATTACAATTTTACTCCAGGGCTTTCAAATATTTCATTAAAAAATCAATCTAAAAATAAATACTTCTATTAAAAATGTTGTTTTTCCTTAACTCCAGTTTTCCTCTATAGCTGTACTGTAAGACATGAATGTTTCTCTCTGACATGTATTTAGCTGAGAGGGTTATATTTTGCTCTAAGTGTTTCCCACTAAACATTGTGACAAAGTTATGTGGATGTTGCATGGCAATTTGATGTTTGAACTGAAATTTAAAAGCTGCTGTATATGCATATCTTTATGCTTCACTAGATCATGACATGAAAGCCCCTGTATCTCTGTTGAATCCACAGCTACCTTAAATTTGTAGACATTTCTATCCTTGCATAAGAATAACCCATTAAACTGGGATGATTTAAGAACTATTTTTGGGGGTGTCAGAGATTAAGCAGACTTTACTTCCCACCATTGAAAATGCATCTGTGACATGCTGTGCATTGGCAACAGAATAAGATTTTGACAGGTGCAAAAAATTGCTATGTCCCCTCAGATGTTCATTGGGTTTTTTACAAGATGAGCTCTCAGAAAGTTCCTGGGTACTGCTGTATAGGAGCATTTACTGTGAGTACTAGAGAAAAGTGTTAACTAAGCAATCTGTATATACTCAGCAGTGGGAACTCCAAGGGAATGGAGCTTCTCCAACAAATCTCAAGGAACAGAGTGTGCAGTTCCCATCCCACAAACCTGGGTGTGCAGGATAGGGGAAGAGGCAGGGAAGAACTGAGCCACTGTTTCATTTCTGCTTCATCCCCCTCACCCCATTCAAGTTCACAGTAGTTTAAGGAATGGAATGAGTTTGGTAGAAGCAAACCTCCCTTCTGAAGCTAAACTCACGCAGTCGGATATTCTGTATTTAACAACATAGTCATACAGTGACTGGAAGAAAAGTTTTCTGTGCCGGATGGGCATGCGCAGCTAATTTATCTGTGAAGATAGCCAGCCTCACTGAATACAACCTTGCCAGAGGTGCACTGAATGAGTCCGTGTACATCTTTTGTACCTCTCAGTATTGACATTCAGGTGGAAGAATACTTGTATTCTTTCAAGATAACACCTTTTGAATTTCTCTTTAAATTATAAAAATACCTTTGCTGAACATAAACAGTGTCTTCACATGATGCGTGGTGTGTTCAAAATTTTTATTGGTATCCACTGTGCTGCAGAAAAGTCTTGCAGTGAAGAAACCAGCTCTTTTCTCAAAAAGCTTGTGTGACTCTGTGCTGAGACTCTGACCCAGGTCAGGATAACCCTTACATGTAACCGGTTGTTTCCCATAAAGCCTGGGCTTGCAATTCAATTTCTTGCATTCACAGTCATGAGTCCCAGGTAGCCTGCTTAGATCACACCTGCCTGAGTAACCCCTCTTTTCCTGATTCCCCCTGACCTCCAGCATTAGCACCAATGTCTGCTTTGAGTACCCAGGAACAGAAGAGGGAAAAAAAAGTGGGGAAGAAATAGTCCTTCTGCTTCCCCCTTTTTTCCTGGACCTCAGAAGGGGCCAGAAGCACATCTTCATCAACAGAGATACTCAAAAATTCACTGGCCAAGATCCTAAGCAGTGTGATTTCAATGTACCTGCATCAATTCAGGGCTTGGACCAGATAACCAAGATGTGATTCATGACAGGTGAACCTAATTACCCTATTGCACTCTGACCTCTAAGGGCACTGAAATACAGGGAGATGCCACATGTGCTGGGTAGCTTTAATGATTTATACAAATTTTAAGCCCCAGAGTTGAGTTATCACTTGGGTTTTATGTGTGATGAGGATGTGCCTCAGGAAGCATCCCAAACTCCTGCTCATAACGGTTTGCATGCATTTGTTCTATAGCTATCTATCAGAAGACTTATGTTGTAATTTAATGCTTTATGGCAAGTGTCTGATAGTGGATGAAGCAATCAAAATCCCCCAAATATTCTGCTTGGCAGTAACAGGGAAGAGTTACCAGGGTCTTGTGTGTCATTATCTCCCCCACTGATCCTTTGGGAGTTCTTTTTACCATTTCTGCCTCCTTAGCAAAAAACATTGTCCTCTTCCTACTATTCACTCCATTAGATGCCACTGCACCGTCACAGCACTTGACTGCAACAAAATTAGAGAAGCAACCTTGTCCCCCTGAATGTCATTGTGCTAGTACAACCTCCTTCTGCAAGCAGGATGACCTTACTCCCTATGCTTGTCATCCTAAAGCCATCAAAGTATACAGAGACGAGTCATTGTTTCCTTTCAATGACATACCCCTGGAACAAAACACCAAGCATTTGTTTGTCATAGGAAATGTCCTAGGAAATGCACCTATCCATGATGAAATAAATAGCAATTTACTCAATAAATTGCAGGGATTAATGGAAACGTCAAAACAAATGTAAATGGTCCTGGTGGGAAAACAAAAATATGGAAATCACATTGCCTTTAGTTAATTCAATCTATCAGCATTGACTGAAAAACATGTGCAAATATGTATCACTTAATCACCCATCTCCACTAAAATCTGTCAATCACAGGAACAATGAATATCACTGGATGACGACATTTTGAATGTTGAGTGCATTTTGCACTAATTGTAGTATTTTATTATGTCATCAAGTGAAGGAAAACTGCCAGAATTCTCAATAGCTGTGTACACAATAAATGCCTGAGAGATTGTTGCCGTGAGTATTATCTGTCAAGCAAATATCTGTGCCTCAATTACTGTTTCCCTTCAGCAAATATAGAATCAACCCACAAAGAGTGACAGTGGAAGAGCACTGCCACATTTATAGCTCTGTGACTCTGCCAGGGAATGATTTAGCCAAATATCCATATGGTGTGAATCAACACAGCTCCAGAATTCTTCAGAATTAAACTACTTTAGCCCATCCAAAAACAAGGCCCATGGAAATCACCAGTAGGCTTTCCAGTCACACATGAGTGCAGGAGTGTCCACTGCTCTCTCAGCATTCCAGCTTCTCTCAGACTTAGCCTAAATCTCCCTCCATCTGATGCTTCCCAGGCAGTCCCACCACTAATAGTTAATCTCAGCATGTGGAAAAAATAATATGCTCTTGATAGCCTAAATACTTGAAGAAGCTTGGTATAAGAAATTAAAAAAAAAAAAAAA